>VUQK01010215.1:20477-30993 GCA_015106715.1 Bujurquina vittata | reverse complement strand
GAGCCAAAAAAGGCCCCCCGTGGGAGGTTCCGGGGGGAGGGGGGGGGGGGGGGTTAAACTGCTCCCATGACTACATTTTTGAACCCAGGAAAGTAAAAAATGCACTACTGGTTAGAGCAGGTCCTTGTGACACTCACAATTCCATTTCAGCACCGAGGCGCGCACACACACACACACACACGCACACACACACGCACACACACACGCACACACACACACACACACACACACAGGTTTCAGCATTTCTGCAGTTCACCTGGCAGCTTTAAGCAGCTGTTTTCATTTGGTAGTTTTTTAAACTGGGATTCAGACTTAGCTTGGTTCAGCTCCGCTTCTGTCCTTCTGCATTCATTTCACTTCTTCATTTTCTGCAAATCAAGTTCATTTGAGCTCCTTTCTTGACAATTTTAGCTGTTTTGTATTTCAAATTCATTTTTTCTCTTTTTCAGCTGTTTAAGCTCTTTCAGCAAATCAACTTCCTCTTTGAAGCATTTCAGCTCCAATCTGTCAGCTTTCAGCATTCACAGTGCATTTTCTTCTGGAAATGCTTTTTATAGTTCTTTTTGATGCTGATGGTTAGGACAAAATACCTGCAACACCATACTAACTCAGAACATGTGGTGCATGAATAGGAAAACAATCCTTCAGTTGTTGGAGGCAGTGCTTGATAATCATGTGTGGAAACAGCAGTGTCATCAGCGACGAGAGAGTTTCTTGACTGACTGTTTAGCCTGTCAACCTTGGCAGGTTAAACAGCTTCTTGTGGAAGCATGTGGAAGAAAATTAAAAATTTTGAAATTTTAAAGGAAATTTTAAAATAAAGGTGAGGCCTGTAAACAGTCTTGCATACTCTGATGTGGATATCAGATGTCTCAGTCAAAGAACACAGTCTTCTTCATGTTGTCATTGAAGGAATTCACAAAGCTTAGGAATCGAGACTGGCCTTTCCCAAGGATCATGAAAAGATTGTCTCTGTTCATTAGGTTGAAGACTGTGAAAGGTATGATGAAGGTCAGGGAGAATCAGCTCCCTGGCCTTCCGGGTTTCTGGCATTTCTCCCACGATTGTCAACCATGGCTTGTTCAGGTTTGAACCTGTACTGACCCTTCATATGACAGATCTGGAGCATCTTCAGTACCAGGTGAGCAAATATTTACTCATCATACTGAGTTATAATATGCCATGATAGTTGCCTCTGCCATTTTTGTTCTTGCAGAATGTCGTGATGTTGTCATCTTTTACATCCTGGCATACAGCTGTGTTTCTCCAGACAGAGGTAGTTAGCGCAAGTGGCCAAGGAGTCAGCATTTGGCACTCCATAGGACCTCTTTTACGGGATGGCCATCATTGCTTTTTAAACAGGGAGTGCCTGAGTTCCTGGTCTGAGTCCTTCCAGATTTTAGGATATCCATGAGAAGTAGGAGTTGTCCTGCATTCAGGGTCTCTTCTATGATGCTGTTCAAAGCGCGTGTTATGCATTTCTCAATAATGCTCAACCCTTCACTGCTTTGACTGGGTTTGAACTTTATTGTTGACTTAAACATATTTGATGCCCTGGTAGACGTCTCATTGTCCGTGCCTGCTGCCATTTTGTTGTGCCACCCTGAACTTTGAGAAGCATGTTCGTAACTGGACACTGAGCTCATAAACTAAAGGACAGTGAGCTTTGCTTGCAGGGGTTTGCAAGTTTATTTCTCATGTTGGTTGCATGGATTTCTTTTAAATTGGGTCAGTGTAATTGAGGATCATGGTTCAGCGGACATGTAAAATTTGGTAATGATTGATTAAAGTTTGTATAGTTTATTATAACAAATCAGAATTTTTTAGAAAGCTCTCTAGTTCGATCCTGGGAAGAGACACAAACCCAGAGGGCATCTGCTATACAACGCTGCCAAATCAATACATGCAGAGCTACAGTACCCACTGTGGCGAGCCCTTGTGAGTAAGGGAGCAGCTGAAAGTAGCTTTATTACTAATTTCAAAAGAAATCAAAAACTGATCACTCTATTTTTCAAAATATGCAAGATCTTAATTGAAACACTTCAAAATTCCCATAGTTATAATTTGAATTGTTTCATATATGAAAATGGTTCTTTGTTACTTCAGTTGATGGCTCTGTAGTGACATATACTATTTTACAATTATTGGTACTAATTTATGCCAATCATTTTTTATTTTCCCAAATGTCTGAACAATTTCTCCCAAAATATTGGATAACAGACAGAAAACCTGCAGAATAGTGTCTGTTTTTTATTAATTCCCAGCTTTGCTGAGCGACGATGCCGATTTGGGAGAAGGGCCATAAAGGCTGATAGTTTAAATGCTTTCAGTCATCATTGCAGTGAAAGCAATAAAAATATATAAAGCTCCTTTTATTTTCCTTTGTTTAGTTTTCCTAAAAGAACAAAGTCCTACACTCCAGCAGGAAGTTGTTGTTTTCATACACACTGATGCTCCCCTATCTTTTTTGTGTCTGTGTGTCTGGCCAAATTCTTATGTGGCACAATAGTTCTTTGTTTTCCTCAATGTTGTTAAGAAAACTGTAAAGTCCACCACCACACACACACACACACACACACTCATGATACAAAAGCTCTTCCTGCACTGGCTCTATCCTCCACATCACACTCATCACACTTTAAGCATATTTCTTCCTCCAGTGTGTGTGTGACAGCTGATGCTAATCTAATGTGACACTGGCCATTCCCTCTCCTGCTGCACCCAAGAGAGTGTGTAGACAGATTTTGGAAAAAAATATTTAAAGAAAATTAAAGAAAGGAAAAAATTAATTGGAGGCATAAAGAGTAATATGTGGAGGAAAAAGTAACCCAGCAGAGAGAAAGACAGACTTGAGACTTCCTACAAGATTATTATGATTATCAACAGATACAAAAACCAGCAGCAGCATCACGAGCAGTTGACAGCACATATAAATAAATGATTGTACTTACATGTTAATAATGTGAAGATCCCATCTGCTCTCCTCTCTTTCCTTCTTTGCTCTTTACTCTGGTCTTCTCTTTTCTCCTCCTCTCTGTACTCCTCTGCTCTGCGCTTGAGTCTCTCCTCCCCCTTTTGCTCCTCTCCTATTATCTCTTAGCCTTTCCCTGAAAGAATACCAAAAGAAGACTAACAGCACAATTATATGTATAAATCTCCTCTGCCCTCCCACAGTTGTCAGACAGACCCACAAGACTCCGTCTCCTCTTCTCTTTCTTATGTAGATACAAATTAAAAATGTCACTCATTCTCCTTTCATGCTCTCAGGTCTTCTTTCTTTAATGCAGAAGCAGCAGGAGGAGACGGTACACCGCTCCGACTGTTTTCCAGAGTGCAGTTTTTCATTATTCCATTTTAGGTTCCTTTTTAGAGAGAGACATAGGTCGGCTCCTCGGGGCAGAAATGTGACATGAGAGACCCCGACAGGTCGGCCGAATCTCTCTCCTCTCTCTCCCCTTCCCAAATGTCTGCGTGCACTCCTCTCTCTCACTCCTCTCTGCTGCTTTTTCTCTTTCTCTCAGCAAAACACACACAGCAGGACATGTGTAGTTGTAAATGACGACTCACTGCCTCTCCTCGTTTGCTCTCTGTCTGTTTTTCAGGAGAGGAGAGAGAGAGACACTGAGGAAAGGAGAAAATGAGGGACAGTGTGGAAGGAGGGCAAGCGGGAATACAATATTTTTTGTGTAATGTTAAAAAAAACACACTTGCCATTATTTAGACTTACCACATGAAATTTCAGATAATCACATCACGCCTGCAGCCTGCGAATCGAAATGTAAGTATAATTATAGTAATATATAAACACACATTCATGCATCAGTGAAACAGACATGAGATAAAAATTCAAATGTGAGCCGTACAGCTTTTCGCATGGATGACAGTGAATGGCAGTGACAGATAGTGTTGTGATGGGAATGGGGATTCAGTCACCTGTGACTGCATCTTCTCACTGCATGGCCACTCTGTCGATATTATTATTATTTATGCTGTGGTTGCTGTTACGCTCAGATCACGTGACTCTTATGGTAACACTTATGATTGATATTTTAGCACCAAATCAACACTTTTCTAAAAGAAATCATAACTTTATATTAGATTAACGTTTATCAAAATTTCATTGGCTCCCTGTCAGCTTGGCAGGTTATTTTTGTGCTGGTGTTATGCAACGAGAAAAGCCTGAAAGACCCTTTATGTGTGTGGTTGGGAGGGTGAGAAGAGTTAAACAAGGTAACAGCACTCAACAGGTATGTGGAAAAAAAAACATGCAATGCTATCCTTGGTAAAACTTTGCTCTTAGTTGAGATATTTGGAAAATGCTGGGTTTTCACTTTTTCAGAGAGATGCAAGACGTCCTAAGCAGCAGCAAAACAGAGTCTAAACAATGAATCGCAAATAAAAGTCAAAGGCTGTGAACTTGTTCAGACTGCTGTACACTCATATGACACTCATCTCACTCCAGCACTTGTCCTACACACCTTTTAAATCACTGCGGTGTGTTTAAGCTGTCAGTAGTTTGCTCATTCTTTTCTTGCATGTCTGTGCACACATGGCTTCAAGGCTTTCATTCAGACGGGTTCTCCAAGACGTGCTTAACATTGTTGAACTATGCACTTTAACCCGCACCGAACCAAAACTTGTTGTAAAACTAATCAAGTAGTTTTATTGACTAAAATTAACCAGAGAAAAAGTGAGAAATAATATAAAAGAAAAGGAAAAAGGCCCAGAACCCAAACTTCTACCACCGCCTTTGAAAGGTCAGAAGAGAATGTTCTTATCTTTGATGACTAACAGGTAGCCCTTGTGATGCCTTTTTTTAAAATACTCAAGACAAAACACTGGATGATGTCCGCGTTGGTGATGCTGTTGGCATGCTAATATTTTCTTAATAGCAATAAATACAAGCTCAGGTGATGGGAATAGCAGAAGTTTTCCTTTTCTGATACTGAGGGGGGGGCATGAAAACCTGTACGAGTGCTGTAAGATGCAACCCAGAATTCAAAATATCATCTTCACCGCAGCACTAACTGAAAAGTCAGGGAATCACTGTATTCATTGGATTTCATCTGGGATGCACAATTTTTTTGATGTTTTAAGGCATTTCGGTCTGAAGCAAAGATATGGACCGATTGACGGCAGCTGTGCTAACATGGCTAACATGGCTACAAACCACTAAAATTCATTTTATTTGGTCTGTTTGTCTCTTCATGTTTGTTTGACTTCATCAGGGGCTGCATGAATAAATGACATGCATGCACAAAAATGCATGCCTACAGCTTTTTCCACACATCAGCAGATATTCAGAGAGAAAGAGTATGCAATGAGAGTGAGTGTGTGTACCTCGGGCAAACTACAGACCATGCATTTTTTTAAAAGTAAAACACAGCATCTAGTTTCATAGAGCTGGGCCTGATTATATTTGTTTTTGGATCCACACACACATACCTGTATTAATAGGTACTACTTACAGTGTATAAATTGGTTTTCCAATGCTATAAACATATGTTACAACATATGATGCTTTTTTTTGCCTCTTAGTCCAACCAATGATTAATATCAAAATAACACTTTAAAGGATTGTCTTCATCCCTTCATGGCAACAGATGGGAGGAGACTTTATCAGTTATAGAGATTAGGGTTGCTCAGGTCAGGTATTATGCCACTTAGGGCAGCAATAAAGTGTCTCTACTTTTTGTCTTTCCTTAGCCAGCTTCTCGATGGATGCCCATGTATGACCCAGCTCTCCTCCTCAGCTGTCCTCCTCCATGTCTGCTTTGGTCTTCCTCTTCTTTATTTTGCTCTGTGGTGGTGAAACTGTGGACTCCTTTTCCTTTCTACAACCACACTTGAACACGTCATTAAATCAGCATCTTTACAGTTCTATAATTCTTTAATGACTTGCTGTACGACGCTTAATATCACCTAAAAGCGTTGTGATCCTGGACGTGTTTTGGTCTGCACGATCTGAAGTCGCAGCAGATTTAAACTCCCCTATCTTACACAATTACTGGAGCGAAAATAATAAAGTAATACCTGGTTGTTAAGCCACACGTTTTTCTTTCCACACTTTTTTTGCACTGTGAATGTTACTATATAACTATATAACATAATTACGGCAACATTAATAAGACATAGTCCCAGCAGATATTAATAAAACCAACCTTCTCCCATATGTTTTGCGATCATAAAATAAAGTCTAAACAATGTTCTTTAGACAGAATACACAACACACAAACCACTTTCCATCCATAATGCATTTGTTTCTGCACTTCCTGCTCAGGGTGCTGAAATATTAACTCTCTTAACTGTGTGCAGTGTTTTCTGTGAGGAATTATTGTCAGTGCTCTCTGAAACCTGTGAGTTTCACATACTGAGGGGGGAACACTGGGTCTGCACCGCACTCGTGTTTTTGCTCCACGGTATTTCACTTCATTATTTAAGAAGCTTCAGGGGTAAATTTCCAGGTCAGTGTGGGTAATCTCATCTCAGCACATCAGCAAAATGAAACAGAATCACCGTCATCATGGCTGAATGTAATGAATATTTACTGATAAAAATAAAGACAAGTCGGCCGAGCTAAAGATGTCCCCAGATTCTCGAGCCCGTGCGTCGGTTAACCTGGATGTGTTCAGTGGTCTGCAGCTCCTAACCTTAAACCCCAAATGGGTCACAAATCTGTACTTTCAATTTCATAAATGACTAAACAATTTCATAAAACAGCTGGGTACTGTAGCTTTTAGCAACGTTTTCTCAAGCAACAGTAAATGGTTATTTTAGTGGGAACTATTTTCAGATGCTCATTAACACACATTTAAGCAATTTTAGAGCATTTACAGCAACAGGATCATTCATCTGAAGCCGAGTATAAAAATAAACAGTCTTTGTATTTACTGAATTAGCATCTCACACAGTGCTCCACTGACAGGTTTCAAATAATTTTGGGCAACAGTGGAGGTCTACAGCCCACTCTCATATCATCTTCAGCTTATTCCACTCTCACTACAGCCAAAGTACCAAATGTGTTCATTTTTGTTATGCGTTGATATGGTTTTGCCACTTTCGCTGTGATTCAATTTGATGTCTCAGTTTTGGGACCTCCTGACTTCCACGCACGAGCAAAAATGTTTCTTTCAGGCAAACACAACAGCAGCTTTGCAACAGTTTTTAGGTGTGTCTGCAATTTATTTATCTATTGGCTGTGAGTCGTGAATGTTATCAGAAATCAACACAACTGTTGGGAAGCATGAGCCGAAGCTGATTTGTGCTCATTTTGGTGAAGATTAGAAAAAAGTTTTTTATTTATTTTTTTTTGATGTCCAGGAAAAGACCTGGATGACTGTATTTTTTCCCTTGATGTGGACTTTCTCTTTTACTCTCTTGTCTCTCTGTTGCTTCAGGGCACCTTTGCTCAGTATAGTTTTTTTCGCCAGGACACAAATCCCTCATTATTTCTGTGTTTTCTTTGTGAGTGTATTTGTGTGTGTGTGTGTTACATAAGACAGCTGTTCATGTGGTGATAATCAAATCATTCCCATGACTAAGTCAAGTGGAACTGAGGGCCTCTCAGACTCATCCTGTATGCACATGTCACTCTCTCCCTCCATACTCTCTTTCCGTCTCCATATGTGTTTATTCTCCTCTGTCTCTGTTTTTCTCCTCCCACCTCTAAACTGCTCTTTTCTTCTGCTTTGCTGCACATTTCTTTTTCACTTTGTCTCATGCACAGTCTCTGTCTACCTGTTTCCCGCTCTCCTTCTGGCTCTTCTTTTGCTATTTCTGTTTCTGTCTGCCTCTGCAGCTATACTGTACCTTTTTCTATAAGGAAAAATATTCTATACGAGGATCTTGGAGTAAAAACAGGTAATATCACGACTGATCTTTTTCTCATAACTGACTTACACTCACTGGCCACTTTATTAGGTGCTAACACCGGGTTGGACCTCCTTTATGTAGTTGCTGCAGAGTTGTTAGCTACAATCCCGATCCACCACATCCCAAAGGTGCTCTGTTGGATGGAGATCTGGTGACTGTGGAGGTCACTGGAATACAGTAAACTCATATAAAAAAAAAAAAACAGTTGAGATGATTTGAGCTTTGTGACATGGAGCGTTATCTTGCTAGAAGCAGCCATCAGAAGATGGGTACGCTGTGGTCATAAAGGGATGGAGATGGTCAGCAACAGTACTAGGCTGCTGTGCTAAAATGATGCTTAATTGGTTCTAAGGAGCCCAAAGTGTGCCAAGAAAATATCCTCCACACTATTACACCACCACCATCGGCCGATGGATCCATGCTTTCACATTGTTTACACCAAACTCATCTGAATATTGCTGCAGAAACTGAGACTCAACAGACCAGGCAACGTTTTTCCAATCTTGTGTTGTCCAATTTTGGTAAGGCCATGCAAACTATAGCGCCAGTTTCATGTTCTTAACAGACAGGAGCAGCACTAGGTGTGGTCTTCTGCTGCTGTAGCCCATCTGCTTCAAGGTTTGACATGTCGGGTGTCCAGAGAAGCTTTACTTCATACCTTGGTTGTAGTGAGTGGTTATTTGAATTTCTGTTGCATTCTATCAGCAGTCTGTCCATTCAAACCATTTTCACCCTGCTGCTCACTGGATATTTTCTCTTTCTCAGACCAATCTTTGCAAATCCTAGCGATGGTTGCATGGGAAAAATCCCAGTTTCTGAAAAATTCAGACCAGCCCATCTGGCACCAACAACCATGCCACATTCAAAAGTCACTTTCACCTTTCTTTGCCATCTGATGTTCAATTTGAACTTCAGCAGTTCATCTTGACCATGTCTAAATGCCTAAATGCACTGAGTTCCTGTTATGTGAATTTTGTGTTAATAAGCAACCGAAGCGGTGTACCTAATGAAGTGACCTGTGAGTACCTTCTCAGTAGGCTGTAGTGCATACTTTGGGAATTACTGGTGTGAGAATTTTTTTACATGGTTTTCTTGTCCTCTTGGAGCAAAGGGCCAGTGCAAATTGATACAAAGTTTTTCTTTGTTTTGTTTTTTTTTATGTCCACCATCAGTGACCTTCACAAAAATGCCAATGGGAGATTTTGGACTGTGTTTGACAAAACTCATGCCCACCATAAAGCACCAAATAAAGGAATTTGAGAGAAAGGGCATTCATCCCTTCAGCTGTAGCGTGGCTCGTAGAATCCATTCCAAGGTCCACTGAAGCTGTTCTGGTCGCATGTTGTAGCCCAACACCTTACTAAGAGAGTCTTAAAGGAAAAACAGAGCAACAGTGATTTTTGCATGAATCTGTATTCACAGAGAGGATAGCCATTGTATCTGATATTGTTTTCACCTTAGTCTGTGTCATCTTGGCAAGCACAAGGACCTGGAGATACCCAGAGCAGCGGAAACCACCACAAAGGTCAGTGTGGACGTTTTGTAAACGTGGTATTTATAATATAGTATAAAATGTGTAGTGGACATTAAAATGAAGGCAGATATGTTGCACCAGGTTGATTCTGTGACAAGATGGTCTTTTATTTTTTATATTTGTTGTTATGAGAATTTTTACTTGTTACAAATTTCAGTGCGTGAATTTTCAGTTTGATCCCCTTCATTAAATTCATTCCATCCATTATCTTCCATTTTTCCGAAGTCAGATTGCAGTGACAGCAGGCTGAACAGGTTGTTTCAGACATTCTTCTTCCCAGCCACACTTTCCAGTTCCTCCTGGGGGGATCCCAAGGTATTACACAGACTACCCTAGCACCTCATCCCAGTTGGGCATACCCGGTAAAGGAGACATCCTAAACTGGCTCCTATTCACACCCTATGGGCTCACCACCCACAGGGGCAGGTGCAGTCTAAGATGGGCAGTTGGCAAAGATGGGGCCTTGGGTGTGTGGACCCTCAGCACTGGAGACTGGTTTTTGGGGACATGGAACACCTTCACTAAATGCAAACATTTGAAACTTGAATTTGTGCTAAAAATTACTTTGTAAAACTTAATTTCTTGTGACCAAGAAAACAGGGGCAATGTTGAGGCACTTTTTTTTAACGTAAAAATAAAATTAGATGCTATCAGTTATACCACCTCCCTCACTGCATTAAATTCATTAGTTTTATTGTAGCACTCTGCCACAAAAGGTTGAGTTCAGCTGACTTTCTCAAGCCAGTCATGCAGCCATGTGTGTTGCTGTCAGGCCTTCGCAGAGCCACTCGGTGCGGTTACATAATGGCTGCTGCTCCCGTGGCCCCAGAGCTAGTGGAGGGTGAAGAAGGACTTAATGAGAGCTATTGGTGCGCACTGACAACTCTGCACTGAACTCTGACTTTGTGGCTGGACACCATAAAAAAATGGGGAAACCAAGAGTTTAATACGCAAAAATCAAAATTTTTATAAACATACAATTTTCTGGAATGTATTTTCAAATCATAGTTTTACGATGTCTGGAACATTTGTATCATGATTACTGTGCTTTGAGGCCACACACAGTGTATGTGAAACAGCAGAGTGGCGGGACGGTGGGATTAACTTAAC
>VUQK01010215.1:0-14020 GCA_015106715.1 Bujurquina vittata | reverse complement strand
AAAAGTCAATATTAACACTCAAGGATGCATTCTTGTTTTCCAAGAACCCCCCCCGCAACATCTCTAAACTACAAATGGAAACCATGTAGTTCTCATTGCAAGTGTAGATGTAGGATTTGATGTGTATTTACGCCACCTCTTTCCCCACAGCTCTACATTTCCTTGCTCCCCACTCCCTCTTACCTTCATGAAGTCCTTGAAGTCCGCATCATTGTCAGTGCGAGTCTGTAGCAGTGTGGCGCCGCTGAACTGGCAGGAGCAGAAACGGATATATGGCTGCATGTGTGAAAGCTCGGCAGCCAGGATATCGCCAATCATCCCCACCGGGTTGTTCTCCCCACCCGTCTTCTTACGAACACGGAGTGCCCTGCGTAGACACACACACACCAAACATGTATTTTTGCAGAGACAAAATCTGCATAAACACTTGGATAACATTTCATCACTTTGTCAGACACACTGCCTCCTCTGCTATGTCCACGAGATATTTACTTGACAAGTTTAGTGTTGCAGGCCAGCAGCTCCTTCCAGTTGACAAAAATCATATTCATCTCTGATTCATTCAGCCGGCCCGATGCAGACATGGGCTTGTGGAAAACCTACACAAGAAGAGGAAAGGCCACAAATATTAGAAAACACCCCAAGTCACAACTCATACAGATAACTGCAGTGTGTAACTCTTCCTGGCCCATTCACTGAATGTGTGGTTTGTCAGAATGCCACTTGCTGCATTTACAAATTTATTCAGCAGGCTTGTGTGAAATTACCTCCAGCACTATCTGTAAGTCTTCCACATATTTCTCCTCAGTTTCTATCAGCTCATGGATGTAACCCTGCCTCTTCTTCTCTTGAGGGCTCAGTGAATCCAGGCTGTTCAGGTTTGCACACCCTGCAAAACAGGAGCAATGCCCAAGAGCGGGTTTTTGTATAAACAATAAATAAATAAAAACACCCATCTAGTCCAGCCGTTTCAACAAAACCACAAGTGACCGCTTGAAGCAGCATTCCAGGTTTGGATTTACTGCCTCCTGCTGGAAGTGTTGGCATGGAAAAACAAAAAGGATTCGTCCTCTGTACTTTCTCACGTTCACATTACTTTCACAAAGGAGGTAGCAGACGACACTAGTCACAAACATAAACTTACCTGATACAGGGTGCCCATTCATCCACTGTGTGGACCCAATGCAAACTGACTGCTGATCCCTTACAAACTCCTGTACTTCCTTTCTCTCACTTGCTTCCCTATCCTCTTGTGTGTCATTCCAAAGGTTTAAAAAGTGAAATCTGTTCTGTGAAGCCATTGCTATGACCGTGACTTTAGCTGTCTGGCCGTTTGCTCAGTCTTATCATACTGCTCCTCTCCCGCCTGGTTTGTCTCTTTCGGTGCTGTTATCTTCTTGTTGGGGGTAAATCTGTTTGTACCAAAACAGGAAAGGAAATTCTTTTTTCACCCTTGGACGGGTGGAAAGAAAAAAGGAAGAAAAAAAAAAACCCTAAATGAAACATGGATATAGCTGATCTTTTCTATTTTTCTACATCTTCAGCCACTAAAAATGAGCCTGTAAATATTTAAATATTTATAAAGCTGTAGATAAGCTTAGGTATGGTTAGATCAGGCAGCCCAGTGCAGGTTAAGTAAATATACAGCTAAAGTCAAAAAAGGAGAGAAACAAATCCAAACTAAGAGCAATCCTTTGAGCTATGCATGTTAGAAAGACAACTTCCTAAATTGGTGAACAGATTACAATTACAAAAAAAAGGTGAGAAATGGTTGTTTTCGTCTATCTGTTCATCTTAGTCACATGTATTTTATTGAAAGTATAAACACTGAGTACAATTCACACACAGAATCTTTATTTTTTTTTTATTTCAGATTCAGAAAATATATATAAAACAGATCTAAAATAATTCCATCACCTTTATACCACAAATGTTTGGTATATCTTTTAAATTACTTAATCACTTCCTGCTTTTTATGCAGATTTCTGTTAGTGTTGTTCTCTCAATTTTATGGCAGCTTTTCACCTGAAATCTCAACAAATTGTGATGAAGTGAGTCTAGGACCCTCAAAAAAAACTATTTAATTAAAAAAAACCATAAACCCTTGCATTAGAGGTTATCAAATTGTATTGTAGCATTTTTCCTTTCTCCCTGAAATCAGTGTACCAGAATAGGCACCACGGTATACATAATCTATCATTCATTGATCTGAAAATATCCCTAATCCAAATAATGTTATTTCAATATAATCTGTGGTTAACACCATGAGCAGACATGCAGTCATTTCCTTCAAAATCAAAGTCATCCTGAGCAGCAGCAGAAAAGCAGCATTTGTTAATATAAAGTGCAGCAATCATCTTTTATTATCACCCCCTGAAGAAAAGGCTTATTGCCATTTTCACACACACAAACACCGCAGTCCTGAACTTTTCTGGACTTTACCCGAGGTAGATGTGAAAATGCAGAAGCCCAATGCAGTCATACTGGACATAAAATGATCTTTAACTCACTGGCTCCACAGCAAAAAGTCTCTTTCATTTACATTGTTTTCAAATCAAAACGTGGGAGGGCAGTATTGGTGTTGTTCCTGTAACACCTTATTAAGTGCAAATGAATAATCATATTGTTATGATGCTGCAACTTTGCAGGTGAATCACTACAGTGGAAGATGTAGTAACCAAATCCACTTAAAGATGAGGTTGTGGTGGATGTCTACTCAGTAAAAGCAAGAGTAAATGTGCAATTATTACTTTTAGATGTAGTGGATTTAAAAGTTTTGTACTTTGGTTTGGAATGAGGAAGAGAAACTGGTTAAACTTAGTAAACAAAAGATCATATTTTCCATTAAAACAGACCCTTTCAAAATGGCCACAATGTATTAAAAAGCTTTCCTGAATTGGCCTTCAGGCCGAAACCAATGAAGTCAAACTTTGTCTCCTGGTCGCAAAACTAAGATATCACAAAAATGTGATTGGTCCCCTCAGGTTGTAGGAACAACACCAGCACAGTGATAACAGACAGCGTCCATGAATCAATGTACATGAATGCATCTGAAGAAGACCATCTTCTGTTGTGTGCTACAAGTGAGAAAGGAAAACTTAGAGAGACAACATTTCGATCTGATTTCCAGAGTTAACACGTGACAACGGCCTTTAACTCACTCTAAAGCTGTTTTAACCACATGAAATTTGGACAACTGGGGGAGAATTAAGTCAGGATATTTTCCACAGATGTCCTCTCTCACATGGAGCATGCTGCAGGAAATATTTTGCTTCAAATGCATCCAAACTTTGTGTGGTTTAAGCAAGTGAACTGCCTGTAAAGAGCATACGGGAGGTAGCAAACATGATGCCCAAGATTAGCTTTGAAATTTGCACCATCTAATGCACGTCTGTCGGCCAAGTCCTAGAAAGGTTTGCTGCTGTAGCGCCAGTGCGATGCTCATTTTGTGTCTTCATTGGTTTTTAGAATCCCTTTCATTAACAAAGCAAGTCAAACTTGAGGACAACCATTTTGCATTAAGAACATGAGCCCAGCCCAAAATCTGGATGTTCGTTCCTCCTCAAAATTATTCACAACTTTGAGGTGTATCGTCTTCTTAATCTTTAGTATAAAGAAAAAGACTTAGGCAGTTGGAATAACACTTGTAAAGTAGGGAAAAGAAAAATGTGTGACAGAGGCAGGTGTGGGTTGAACGAGGAAGACAGCAAAGATAAACCAAAGGAAAGACAAAGGACAAGCCACAGAGAAACCCACTATCATTCAGCATCAACTTTCACAATCATAACAAAAACCAGAGGAATCAAAAAGGCATCAAAGGCTTCAACAAATCCCAGAATCAGCACTAAGTCATGAAAACCCAGTTTCAGGCCCAAGTTCACTTACTCAAGGCCCTCCTTTTAAAAAAAATTTCACCTGCTTTTTGAGTTTGTCTTAAACATACAAAGTGAAATTTGCTCAGTGGGAGGAGTTAGGAGGTAAGAGTGTCCAATCACTTCACCCCGTCACAACAGAGTGTGATAGTGAGTCTCTCTGAAGTCGGGAGGTGGAGAGGGAGAGGAGGTGGAGGAGGAAGAGTCTTTCTACTACCCTAAAAAGAGAAACAAACAAGGAACAAGAGGGAGAAATACAGAGTGGAAGGGGGGAAGAAACAATCAGTGTGAAGGAAAGACAAACAGAGGGACGTATAGATGATAAACTATTAGGGTGGTAGGTAGGTATGGGTAAATTAAATACTTAAGAACAGTTAGTCATAGAGGTTTGAAGAAACATAGAAGTGAGAGATTTACATACACTGCTGGCTGGGGTCACCATCCGCAGTGGTCATCTGAACATAATTGGTGGGGAACAGACCAGTGACCCCGTTAGCTTCTCCTTTCCACCAGTCAGGGTCACTCTTGTCTAAAACACTGATCAGTTGGCCTTTAGAGAAGCTCATCTCTTCCTGGTTGGCAGCTGTGTAATCGTATATGGCGATCACCTGACAGACTAAATGTAAGGAGGACATTAAAGTTATTAATATGCTTTGTCCACAGTGTTATTTTATTAATGCTGTAAACTATCTCCTGCTTTGACTGTTCCTGCCACATTACTTGAAGTGGTGTGTGTGTGTTACCTGGTTGGGGTGCTGGTGTGGATTTGCCACTGCTGGATTCCAGTACTTTAACATGAGTGGCCGGAAACCAGCCCTTCTGACGCTTTTTACCACGGGCCTAGATGCACAAAGTACCATCACTGGGTTTCAGTAAGTTTTTAATCAGACTGATAAACAATTATCTCTCAGTCCATGATAACAAAGTTTTCTAGCAGAATAGCGCAAAAAAAACAAACCCAAAAACCCCCAGAAAACTACAATTTTTATGACACAGTAAAGTTGACGTTTGAATAAATAAGTTTCATTTTTCTCTGAAAAAACATGTAAAACAAATAAACTGTTCAAATAAAAACAAGAAATTATTCTGTCAAAGTGGTCATCACTGAAGGTTCACAGTTTTGTTTAAGAGGGTCAAAAACAAGCCCCGAAAGATGAAGCCCTGATGGGTGAGTAGTTTTTGTGTTTTTGTAAGGAACGTAAAAATATTATAACTACTTTTATTTTGAAAATATGCACTCATCGTGGAAAATGTGTGCATGCAATATATATTTATAAGCTGGTCCACTGAAAATGATTGATGAATGACATTCTATAAATGAGGATGTTTGCTTATAAACCGCACAGTTGTCTTCATGTTAGTTTGCTGACCTGCAGTTCTCCAAGCCACCAGCCAGAGACATCCTTGCTGAGGACGAGGATGAGCTGGCCATTTTCCAGATTTAGCTGCTCAGGTCCAGTAGAAGCGTGCGGTCTAGTCACTTGAGCGACCTCTGTGGCCGTAAAACAAACAAGCACAACTTATTTCAGAAAAATGCACAATGAGGACTTGTGTAAAATGTGTGACTCTTTGAATCTTACCTGGCTTTTTCTTTCCAGATGTGCTCGATGTCTGAAAATATAAATGTGGAAGATGGGTTTAAAAATTTTGCATGTATTTCTTAATAATGCCTTACATTAACATGCAATCTATTATTAAATCACCACAAACTGAAGTCTCAAAAATGACTAAAGAACTAAATCCACACCTTCCCAAAATATTTGCTGCAGCAGAACAGTTTATGCCCTGTGTGTGTGTTCTTACATCTGTCTCTTTAGGCTTCACGTAGTTGCTGGGAAAGACACCTGTGCGATTTCCTATCGAGCCGTTCCACCACTCTCCGTCTCTCTTGCTCACCAAGATCACATCTCCCTCTCTGAATGTCAGATCACCGGACTGCGGAGACTCGTAAGTGTACAACGCCACAAATTCTTGAAATGAAAAGAGGTTATAAGGATTAAGGCCCAGTCCTGTTGCTTACACAGATAACTACAGTATTACGGAGTTCAGTTAAAGAGTTTCAACAAGTCCAGAATGACTGCCTTTTGATGCCTACAATATAACTTATATCCAAGTTAATGTGAAATGGAAAACACAAATCAAATGGACTGTCCATCCATTTGATCTTTATTAAATGTTAAAATATTATAAAAATCACAGATGTCAAACATACAACATCAAAATGTGAAAACTGAAGGTGGATAGACTGAAAGTGGACTTTTAGCTGTATTTGATGCCAGGAAGCGTAATTTACATTTCACAAAGGTTTGTGCTTTACCTTCAAGTTGCAAGCTGTCGCCATCAGAAACATCAGTAGGGGAGCTCTTTGCACTATAAACACAGAAAGACCACATAATGATACATACATACATACATACTGTTCTGTCTATCAATCCATCCATCTATCTTCTGAAAACGATGACACAGCACACAAGGTGCCACTAGAGAAATGCAAGACTTTCTACAGTCACATGCCGATGAGTTAAAATACGTGGGAATAACTGGCGAATCTGCTCGGGGCTCCTTAAACCTGCAAACTCATTGTTTTGGTCACCAGCCAAATGTCATGAATACAGGTGACTGTTGGAACTTGATTGACTAGTAAATCAAGACCTTAAAGCTCAGGCTCAATTTCCTACACCACCAGCTGGAATCAAACTGTGCATATCCTGACATGTTGGTAAATGGTCACATTATCATGTGACTAATTCATGTGCTTGCTTTGATCAGTTTACCTTGAGACAATGGCATCAAACTAAACATACAGAAGGTAAACAGCTGTGTGCTTCAGGCTGCTGAGTTTATGCAAAATAATGGAGTTTGAAAAAAAAAATGGATGAACTTTCAATGAAGTTTATGAGGCTAAAACTCCCACCATAAACCAGGTGGCTAAATCAGGTTGGCCAGACATGGCCTTTAAAATGACATCTCATTATGTCTATATTTGGTTGAAGTGAAAGGTGAAAAGTTGTCTTTTTCCAACTTATCACTAAGACTTAAATGTAATCTTATTTCAGTAGTGAATTGATGTAATTTTCTGTTGATTAGTGGTCTTTCATTTTTTTAGGGTTGCTGGAGAGGCAGGGTACATCCTGGGCAGGTCGCCAGTCTGTCACAGAACTAACACAGAGAGACAGACAACCATTCACATTCACACCTATAGGCAATTTAAAAATCACCAATTAACTTAACCCCAGTGTTGAAGACTAATATCTAGTTTTATTGCAGGGGAAAATGCACCATACAACAGCAAGTGCATGTACTTACTTTGAACTCTCATTTTCTCCCAGCAGTGTCACATACGTCTTGGGGAACCAGCCCTGTTCACCGTTCAGTTGTCCCAGCCACCAGTTCTCTTGCTGCTCCAATACTTGAATCACATCGTCCTTATTAAAGTTCAGATGGTTATCCGTCTTTGCTGTCCAGGAACACAGTGCTTGGGCCAACAGGTTACCCACCACCCGCTGAAAATGAGACAACAGCACAGAGAGTCTGAATATGTCCAGATAATAATCACACTGTGGTAAGCAGCAGTAAGTGCTCTGTGAAGCCCTCACCTGTCCCTGAGCCTCAGAAGGTGCAGGGTTTGGAGAATGTGTCGGCGTGAAGGCAGATTTTGTCCCTGCTTTGGCAGCCTTCAGGGCATTAGAAAGCTGTGACTGGAGTGGTAATTTAGCAGGAGGAGGAGCAACAGCAGTAGCAGCAGCAGCAGCAGAAGCAGTAGTACTTTTAGCTGCATCCGATGAGCCCACTTTCTCGACATAACTCTCTGGGAACCAGCCCATCTTCCCCTGCTTGCTGCCATACAGCCAACCCTCCTCTCGCTCTGTTGTCTCATCAACCTGAGAAGACGACACAGGAAGGTTTGAGAGAGAAAAGGTAAAAGTTTTTACATGATGCCAAAGAGAGCGTAAAATGGCAAGAATGGGACCTGATAATCTGGTAAGACAATCTAATTTTATTCCTACCTCAATGATTTCATCTGCTTCAAAGCTGAGTTCTTCGTTGTTTCGTGCAGTAAATGGGTAGAGAGCTTTGAAGGATGTGAGAGATGCTGACTTCCTGTGCTGCTTCGCCCTTGGCTGCCCACCTGAAGCAGCACATCAAGTATCATAAAGTGAATTGATCTATAAAAACAGAGAATCCAGAGAACTGTAAAAGTTCAAAAACATGCATTTGCCTCTAACCTTTCCTCTCCTCCAGCCCTCTCAGCAGAGCCTGGATATCAATCTTTCCTCCTGCTTTTGGCGGCTGCTGCTGCAGCTGCTGTGGCTGCTGCTGCTGAGACACCTCCTCCTTTCTCTTTCTCTCCTCTTCAACTTTCCTCCTCTCGTCTTCCTCCTCCTTTCTCTTTCTCTCCTCTTCTGCCCTTTTTCTCTCCTCTTCACGCTTCCTCCTCTCTTCCTCCTGCTGCTGCTGATGAAGTCTTCTCCTCTCTTCATCCCGCCTATTCCTCTCCTCCTCCTCTTGCTTTCTCCTTTCCTCTGCGTCTCGAAAAGCTGCTTCAGCAGCCCTTTGTCTTCTCCTCTCCTCCTCCTCTCTCTCCCTTCTGCGTTCCTCTTCTCTCCGCTCCTCCTCTAACCTCTTCTGCTGCTCCTCCCTCCTGCGTCGCTCCTCCTCTTCTCTCCTTCTCTTCTCCTCTTGCCTCCTCTCCTCCTCCAGTTTTCGCCTCTCTTCTTCTAGCTGCCTCTTCTCCTCCTCCAGCTTTCGCCGTTCCTCCTCCTGCCTTCGCCTCTCTGCTTGGCGCTGACGCTCCTCCTCTTCTCTTTTCTTCCTTTCCTCCGCCTCTCTTTTTTTCCGCTCGGCCTCCTCCCTTGCTCTGAGCTCTCGTTCTGCCTGCTCTTTGGCTGCCTGGATGAGAGCCTGTCTCTGTCTCTCCTCCTCGTCCCTCTGTTTTGCCTCCCTCTCTTCTTGAAGCTTTCTCTGACGCTCCTTTTCCATCTTAATACGCCTTTAAGTGGGAAGCAAACATTGACATTAAAAGCAGGCACATTAAGATTAAAAAGTTATTTGCAATGACATGAGAAAATATTTAATATATATATAATATATATAATAAAAATAAGTGGGACATACGCAGATAGTTTAAAGGAACACTGCTTCACTGTGTTTGGCAGAAAGATTATAACATTTTAGGAAGAGGTCATGTACTAAAATTATCTCAAAGGTTAATCTACTACATGAAAAGCCAATTCTACTGGGTTTGATGAGGATCATTACAATTAAAAAAGAAAAATGTACAAAGATGAATAAGCGGTTCAATAAGCCTAAATGCTAAGTGTACTTTTTTTTTGGTTGTTTTTTGTTTGTTTTGTTTTAACTGGGGGGGGGTATTTACTCCCAAGATAAGACAAATAATGTCGAACCATCAACTAGAAAGAACAACAAAATTTTCTGAAGACAAATTGAACATACCAGACAAGGTCTGGGAACCTTTTCTGAGCTAAGTAAAATCATTTTGATTGAAAAGTTGTTGTTTTTTTTATCGTGGAACAAGATTGTCAAACTTGACTTAGTATTTAAAAATATTTAAAAATACTTTATTATAAAATATTGTTTCTGTGTTGTTTGGGAAAAAAGAATCTGAGTGGGTTTGAAATAGGACGTATATGACGACTGATGTTTATAGCATAGAAATGTAAAAAGTTTACCTTTGAGCTTCCTCCTCCTCCTCCTCCCTCCGCCTCCTTTCCTCCTCTTGTCTTTTCCTCTCTTCTTCCCTTCTCCTCTTCTCTTCTTCCTGCTCCTTCCTTCGGATCAGCTCACGCCGTTTGTCTTCTTTGATGCTGCGCAGCTTCTCCAGTGCAGCCTGCTGCTTTATTTGGCTCTCTCTCAGTTCCTAGTATACACAAAAATAGTTCACACATTTAATAGCAGTCTGAAAGATACATGACTGGCTGAAAGATGGACATAACAGTCTAAGGAATGTAGACAAACAGCATGCACAAACAGTAGGAAACACCTGGCTAAATATGATGCAGTTTGTAGGAGGGGATGAGAAAAAGAAGAAAAGAAAGAGAGAAACCAAGATACAAAAACAGAAGAGAAAACAAGGCAAGAATAATAATGAGACCTAAAGCAAAAACCTTTATTAGGTAGAAGAGGTTACGGAGGCAGGCCAGCAGTGAGAAGAGAGCCTGAAGTATTGACTCCTCAGCACCCACATACTGAAAAGTTGGGGATAAGGGATATGGGATGGGTGATAGGACAGAAAGGAAAGGATCCAGTGTAGGACAGAGAAAAAAAAATCCAGGAGACGAGAGGAAAAACCAAAGTTTAAGATGTTGGTATCAGATGGCATAATAAGAAGGATGGCAAGGAAGGAGAAGGACAAAAAAGGCCTCAAGGGCCAGGAATCAATATTAGTGATCAGCTGTTAAGGTCACAGTTTAATATGCAATTTGTTAAATCACTCCTTTAATATTAGGCAAACAGCCTGCAAAAAAAATATTATGTTTAAGAGAAATCGACCCAAACTAGCATCCCCTTTTTAAAGCTTTCCACTTCCACTCACACTTTATACAGTTTTGGAAACACACTTCTCTTCACTCAAAGCTCCAACACAGCTGAATATTCACACATTTTTTGTTTTTAATTCCTCAGTTACTGATGCCAATGTCAGAATAAGCAGCATTTACTCAGTCAGCTGCCAATAAGAGACGTGACCTAGTGAGAACTGGAGGCAAGTAGAAGAAGAACATGGACGGTTGAGCCCCCCTCAAAAAATAAAAAAACTAAAAAAAAAAACATTTCCAGCATTTTAAAACATTATAAGCCATAGAGGCTGAAATGTTGGCCCTGTCGACTAACTGAAGTTTTCAAAAGTGAAAAGCATCCTGCAGATTCGGGCAATAGCGGAAAAGATCTTGGTTAACGGTCAGTGTCATGATTGCTACGGGCCACAAGGAGTTTTCTAAGGGTATTTTCACACCTGCAGCATTTAGTCCGATTAAATCAAACTCTCATTCGTTTTCCACCTTGGTGCGGCTCGTTTCTGCAGATGTGAACACAGTAATCACACTTGAGAGTTTGGAGTTTACTTGGACTTTTCACTGCATGAAAAGAAACTAAATCACAGGGAAAAGCTACAAATTTACAGCCTCCTCAACTGAGTCTGATCATAGTAAACCAACTATCGGTGTTATAATGCCCCAAATTATCTGAAGTTGAAATGAAGGCTTTGAAGGCCTAATAATGCTACAGTTGTGATTGATTCCTACCTGCATGTCTTTGTTATACTGGTCCATCTCTGCTAGTTTGGCAGCCGTCTCCCTCTCCAGAACTTCCAGCTGTTCTCGCAGTTTCAGACACGTCCCTTTTTTCTCTGTTATACTCACCTTCATGGTGGAAATGGTTGATGCTGCAAACAGATGAAATACAGTTAAACTGTCTCTCTGAGAGCACTATAGTAACTGATGGTGGGCTTGCTATAGTGTTTTTGTAAACTATATAATTTTTTTTCCCCTTATATTTGAAGACATAATGAAAACTACCCATCTCACAGTTGTGCTCTTTAGTTTAGTTTCAGAGCTTGGTCCGTTAATTTTTCACTACTTACCAGGAAGGTTATTAAAAGACATGTTTTTCAGCTTCTCAGTCAGTCTTTTCTGCTCTGGAGTCAGGTGGGACAACTTTCTCTGGAACTCCTAATAAAACAAACAAACAAACAAACAAACAAACCAACCCAAAAAAAAACAAGGAATGCATCATTGGTGGGAAATTTTTCAGAAAACATTAACACATACACTATCAAGACAGCAATGACCAAACATAAGTACACTAGTACAGTGCAATAATTCTCACAGTTACTTTGTCACAATAAAAAAATGTTATAAAAACACACGAGTGACTGAATTAATCTCAGAAACACATGTGGGAAAAGCACAAAAAAACAAAAACAAACAAACAATAACTGCACAGACCTCAATTTGTTTCTGCAGATTGTTAATATCCTGTTGGCGCGTCTCCTTTCTTTGGTTGTTGAGATCAACCTCTGTCTTCTGAAGCTTTTTCTTGCTCTGAATGTCGCGCAGGCGGTCAGAGATCTGACGGTGCTTGTCACCCTGAAGCAGGTAGAGAAATGAAGAACAGAAATAAGATAAACTTTAAGCATTAAAAAACAAACGAACAAAAAAAGACATGTAGATGGAGAGTATGCCCACACTGTAAGTTGGACTGAGAGGAAAATTGTCTCTTCACCACTCACCACTGCCTCCAACTCCAACTCCAGGCTCCTCTTTTTAGCCTTCAGTTTGGTGATTTCATCCTGTTCCTGTTCTTTCTTTATCTGGAGCTCTCCTTTCTTCCTCCTCTCCCACTCCTCTTTTCTCTGACGCTCGAGCTCCCGCTGTGCAGCCTAGAATAAATGGATACAGAGAAATAAATACACCATGCACTGGTGTGAACAAATGAACTCATTCAGAGATGTTCATCTCACCTCTTTTCTTTCTATCTCTCTCTGCCGCTCTTCCTCTTTCTGTCTCTCCAGCTCTCTCTGTCGCTCCAGCCTTCTCTCCTCTTCTATCCTCCTCCTCTCCTCTGCCTCCCAAGCCTCCCTCTCTCTCTTCTCTCGCTCCTCTCTCTCCTTCTGAGCGCGCCGTTCCTGCTCCCTCCTCTCGGCCTCCAGCAGGGCCTGTCGTCTTTTCTCCAACTCCGCATTCCCTCGTTCCAGGTTCGCTTTAAATTTATCCTCAAACGATACTGAAAACAAAGTAGGAAGGCATTACTGATGCACTTTCATTTGAGACCCTCATCCTAAAACACCTTAGAGAGACAGCTTAATTTGTTTAGTAAGCACTTACAGGCATCAGTTATATAAACAAAACGTAAACGTTAGGGTTTGGCTATTTTTTTTAAAGGCAGAGATACAGTTGTTAATTTAACTAAATGTATCTAAGGACTTTAATTACATTTTAAGGACACAGATACCCTGGATGATAGTAAATACAAATCCAGCAGCAGTGTAGTGCCTGACATTATCTGTGTTTCACTTGGCTACCCTTAATCGACTCGTGTCCCCTTCGTAGGTGTGTCACAATAATATATGTATATTTATCCCATTATATTACAACTTGTCAGTGTGTGCAAAATAAATGCACATCATCCACAGCTGATGGCTATACATAAAACTGCAGTTAAACAAGTCTGCTCTCTGTGTGGGGTGGTAGTGTCTGTTGATAGTACTGACTGTTGGTTTTGGGTTTCTGTGGAGGTTCAATGTCCAAGTCTTCAATCAGGAAAGCGTTGAGGCCATTTGTGGCAGTCCTGCAAAGCATATTTCAAACAGAATATAACATTATTCACATATAAATACATTAATACAACCTATGTTGAGTGCACAAAAACTTATGTCAAGCATTTATATATAGAGGATGCTGGAGGGGTTTTGGTCAAGCAGCTCATGTGTGTCCACATACCTCTGTGAGGGTGGTACCAGTTCATTTGGCAGTGTTAATGGCAGCGGTTGTCCGCTCTTTGCCACATCCACAAGATGCATTGCCAGAATAAACTCCTCAGCTTTAAGCTTGCCATCTTTATCCACATCTGCTAAATTCCTGCAGGACAGTTGCAAAATAATTTTTTTTTAAAACTTACTATACATGTATCATCCTTGAATGCAGCAGAATAACATACTGTACATGGGCAAAAAAAACAAAAACTATGACTCAGGGATATTAGTCCTTAGCAATGTTCCCTCTAAGCTGCGCGCTTGTGCAATCGCGCACTGCTCACACATTCTCAGCGCACAAGAAAATCTATGCGGCGCAAAAAATTGAATCCAATATGAACCGTAAACTAATTAGACCAATAAAAATTCTTTCTGTACCATTTTGTAGTTTAAGTCAGTGAGTTTCAGGTGTTAAGCCAATGATACGATACGGTTCACTTATGCAGCCAATCATCGCATCCTATTGTGTGTACGTGCCTTGTCCATATGCACCGTGCAGGTTAGCTAGGTAAGAACAGTGTGGTGGAGTTAAGTGACGCGAATGCTACCCCATTATCACGGCTAAGCAAACTGGCAGGGCGGACATCCACTCAACAAGCCAAAATAAAAAAAGAACCGTTTGCTCTGCAAAACATGCAGCGAAGCCAAAGTAGCAAGCGAG
>VUQK01010213.1:0-15759 GCA_015106715.1 Bujurquina vittata | reverse complement strand
CTTGACTAGTGTCCTCTCAATGGCCAGCAGAGCTAGGCTGCTTAAACGGCCTTGGCCCATGGTGTTGCGGGTGTAAGACTTGAGCCGCTTTAAACAGGAGAAGCTCCTCTCTACACCTGCAGATGTAGCTCCAATCGTTGCCACTAATGAACAAGACAAAGAAAATGCCGCTAAGAGGATTAGGAAAGTCTCCGGTTCAATGCAGAACAGAATGAAAATTTAAAAATGCGGACGTTTACACCAAAAGATCGCTGATTCGCTCATTCCGCTGTCAATCAAAAAGCGATTCAGCCTCAGACAGATCATCCAATCATCATGCAGAAGCTGAGCGTCCGGGCCAGCCGAGGCCAGCCCACTGCCCCATAGACGCTGAGCGTCCGTGGGCGGGACAAAGGCCAGCATTTATCCAATGACTCGTCTCGTTTCGTAGCAGTTTAGGCTGCGATAACGGAGTCTGTGGAAGCTCATAGTCCGCGCTGTTTAAAGCACTGAGAAGCTGCGGGATTGAGTGAGAGGAAAGCCGCGTCGTTACCAGTGATAAGAAGCTGATTGTGAACAAAGGTTGAGCGCGTTGTAGCGCATATTTAGTCATTGACAAGTACACACAACAGTATATATTTGATCACTTATTTTTTGACATTTTAGGGGAAGCTGAGCTTCCCTCGCAGTCTTAGAGCAATCGCCACTGCTTGATACCATTCTTATAACAGCCTGTTGCTGACCACTGACTCTGAGTTGGGCTGAGCAGGTTTTACCTTTATTTAACTGGGAAGTCCCACTGAGAGCACATCTGCTTTGCAGGAGCGCCCCATCCACACAAACACAAAATATGTCAAATATTCTACAAATACAACATAAAATACAAGATCTATAACATTATATACAACATACAAATAGCCTTAAGAAAAAAATATACTCTCAAGAAAAAAACCATCCTCGACTTCCTAATGATGCGTTTACATTCGCCAGCAGGTACAGGCCTGATTACGTTTCAGATGCACGGTAAGAAAATGCTGCTTTCTCCAGATCTGTCAGGACTCCATGTAACCAACTATTGTTACAGGGACAGAGGAGGACACAAAGGTAAAATATAGAAGAAAAATATAGCAGTGCTGCTTTTTGCAGATCATCAAACCCCTGTGGGGTCTGGACCTCTTCCTGCCCTACAGAGCATGTGTGTAAATCACAGTATCATCAGCATAAAGATGTATTTTTACCCAAGATAATAAATTAGGTCCCTGAATGGAAGCCTGCAGGTCACCTTCAGTTAGCTCAAGAAAATCAGATCTATGACCTTCTGCATAAACACACTGACTTCAATTTGCAAGATCATTTCAGCCTCAGGACCAAAACCAGCACTAACACATGATCCGCTGAATCAAAGGCCAAACAAGGCAGCGCGATGCCGTTTCCTTTCCAGGACACCATGAGATCATTTATCACAGCTGCAGCAGCAGTGATGGTAACCTGCCTGAAAAAAAAAAATCACTTCAAATGTCTGATAAACTGTTTCAACTGCAAATTTACCCGAGATTGAAGGATTTTATACGGGACTGAAAGAGTGGACAATAATCACTCAGCACTGATGGACTTCCACCTTCAAATAAATGGAGTTTGGAGCTGGACCGAAGACGTCATTAAAACTGTGAGTGATCTTTAAGAGATGAGGATCAAGACTGTCCAAAGTTAAATGATGCTAAAGAACAAATATTCTGAGTAATAAAACATTAAAAAAAGATGTGAGACTTTAAACTTTGCTATACTTGAACAACATTGGACAGAAATGAGGTTTTAGGAAATCCTTTATAGATTTGAGTGCTCTACACGTGCTACACAGCACAAAATCAAGATATGGGGTAAGTGAAGTACTTGGAAACACAATACAGTATTTAGTATATAAAATCAGTTATGAAGAACGGCACAAGTAAAGAAAACATGTTTATTAATCATCATCACAACATTAACATCAGCACAATTCTCCCTTTTTTGTTCTGCTCATTCTGAGTGCAACCAAGATTGTTAAATAAAACATGGTAATAAATTAAAAAATAAGTTATTTACAAGCAAGCAAACCATCATTTATACGTTGCACTTCAGTTACAACATAAAAATATACGAATTAGTTGTAGAAAACAAAATTGTGTGCAAACAGCTCGCTGAAGTCAGTGAAGACTGAAAATTCCCATTTAGCGTAGAAAAGAAAGGATTCGTTCTGGCACCCTGGACATGAGAAGTTCCCTCTTTTTCAAACATGTGGTCATGTTAGCTGCACATCATTCAGTCCATCGTCACACACTAGTGAAATGAAACATGAGGCGAAGTTTTTCTTTAAATGTGCAGTAGCAATACTTATTGACAATATTCACATTAGTGTTGATTGAGTCCCTTTCTTTTTCATGCCACAGCTGAACTGTGGGGGGGGTTAGTAGCAGTGAGAAGTGAGGGGGCCCTGGATTAGATGGCATGAAAGGTGGCAGCTGGCCGCCGGTCACCGGGGTATTTTCAGTTATGGCTTTAGGTCACTGTTACAGTGAGTCATCATGCAATGCTGAAAGCGTGGCCGATGCTGGCCGGCCCGAGCGGCCACATTAGAGGCTGCGCATTCCCCTGTGGACAAACAGCCCGTCGGCGGAAGGCTGGCTGCAAATAACCGGCACTCCTTTGTGGGCATTTTGACCGCGCTCCACAAACACTAACAACTCAGGGTCCGCACAATGACACTAGGACAGTTTTAACATCAGACACCACAGGTCATGCTAAAATAAACTCGCACACCACCTCCGCCGTGATGGGCTGTAGCTTTGGGGTGACGCACAAACAAATACACAAACTTGCAGACGTCTGTTTTCTGCAAAGTCTAGCCAGTAAACGTCTTTTATAGCCATACAATTCTCAAACTCACTGTTTAAGGAGAGCGTGAACCGGGTCCTGAGTGGAAAATGCTACGTCAAATTCAGCTTCTTAGAATAAAAACTAATTTTCGATTTAAGCTGGAACTGGAAACTGGTGCAAATTCTCCTCCAGCCCAGATGACTGGTTCACAGATCTCTGAACTAGTTACGTTCTCAGTGTCATTTCATAAGTATAAAACCAGCCGGACCTGCGTAATTCACTGAAATCTGGGGTTTTTTACATTCAGGCTGCATTTGTGTTCACGATGTCAAATGTGGTCAATCGAATCCATCCCATAATTCACTGTAGGTGTTCTCCACACATAGAAATCGATTGAAAATACATGGCAATTAACACTGATTTTTTTTTTAAACACAAATTCTCTTAACCAGTAAAAAAAAATCTGTCCCTGTCGAATCCGCCTACATTTGACATTTTTCAGAGGAAATGAAAGGGCATGAATGTGCATTTGATTCTCTGGTTTGGTGCAGGCATTGAGGGATGAACAGAGGGACATCTTGGCTCTCAGTTTAGGAGGTCAGCTTGGAGTAATTGGGTGGAGAGAAGCGTCTGCGCAGGTACTTGAGGATGTACAGAGGCAGGCAGCTCACCAGCGTGATGACAGTCACCTTCCACAGGAACGATACGGTGGTGATGAAGTAAATATCTGCCACAGGTAAAGAGTGAAAGGTAAGGCTCAAGAGTTCACAAGTGCAGCTGAGCTCATCTGAGGTTAAATAAGAGTTCAGCTGTGGCTTTATCTCACTGTAACACTGAGCTAGCTTACATTAGGAGCATAAAGTTTCTACTTGGAAACAAATTCTTGTGCCATGGGAGCAGAAATTGAGATCATGATCATCTCAGAAAGCAGTCACACTGAAATTATTGTGTTTAATGCGCTGCTTCCAAATAAATGCTGTATCACTCGGTACCTACGCTGCTTCCTGCTGAAAACAGGCCCAACTACAATAACTGGCTTCCTATTGTGGCACACAGCCAGACCTCACACATATATGCCTTACATCACGCCATCTGTGGCCCCTCCCCCTTTCGGTTCTCCCAAGTCTTACTGGAAATGCACACCTCCCAGTTTAAAGACGTATGGTATACATTTTCCATGTTAAATAAAGAACAATTCCACATATTTTCCCTTTCATAGTTGGAGCCATATTGGAATGCAGGAGACAGCAAAATAAAGCCTGGAAAAATTTCAATTAAGTGTGCAAACTGCACATTCAACAGAAGAATAGGCTTTAAAATCTATTCTAGTCTACACTTCAAAAAGCCTACGAAAGGGTACTCTTGACCACATGCCAGTCATGATCCTCAGTGGCCAAGATTGCAGCCTAAAAAGGGAACTCCACACCCCACATAAAGCTCAAAATAAAGCCTCCGAGAGCCCTCGGTCACATTATTGTATATGTCACGAGTCTTAATATGGCACAACTAAACACGGCTTACTGTTTGTTAACTAAAGTAGATGTGTGGGTGCGATGGGGCAATACACTGTTCTCTTTCTACAATAGTTGCTTTCTTTTAGACCTCTGATGGCTATGAATCGGTCTTTCTATCTGAAACTGGGGAGAACATCATTTTTGTGGGTAATATTTTCTATCAAACACACCTTTACTGTGATAAACACACAAACTGTAGCAGCTCACAGGAAACTAAGTGAACTGCAGGCATTTCCCCTTTGATGCTAAAGCATGCCTGAGCCTCATGCACACCGGCACAATTTGTCAATCCAATCACCTTTAAACTTCCTAATATTCAGCATGCCGCTGCTCATTGCACACTAGAGACACAATATGAACGAGCGGGGTCTCAGTGCTGACGTACTATTTCAAGGTTGGTAAAACAAAATAAGCCGTCTGCAGTGAAATCGATTCAGAAATGGATGCATTTGCCTTCTTGGCCTGGTGAGTTACACCGTTACAGCCTTCAAGTCGCTCCCTGTCTGACATAATGACCTTCCCCATGTGTGATCGTGCTGCCTTACCTATGAACTCATGCAGGAAGACGAGCGAGGCGACGTAAGACGCCAAGCTCAGGAGCTCGGCCACTATCATGAGCCAGTGCCACGTCTGAATGGTCAGGGCCACCATCAGCAGCTCGGTCAGGATAAGAGAGGTGAATGAAATGGCAACGATATGGACGAACTCTGACTCGAAGAGCAGCAATGCTCCATACATGATGATGCTGCCTGTGGAGGACAAAGAGGCCACAATGTGATTCAAAAATCAACTAACACCTAATGTAGCTCATCCCCTGTTTGAAATAAGTGATGCAACATTACAGTGAGCCAGTAGTTTTAAAAAGCTAACTATAAAAAGGTCAATTAATAAGCCGTGCAGTTGTCGCCAAAATGCCTTCTTGATGCCAGAGGTCAGAGAATGGCCAGACTGCTTCGAACTGAGAGGAAGGCAAGAGTGATTACAACAACCAAAGATATATAGAAGAGCATCTCTGGACGCACAACACTTTGAAGCTTGAAGCAGATGGGCTACAGCAGCTAAGAACAGGCACACTTTGGCCCGCTTTGGAGCTACTGAGCTTATTTAAATGCCACTGCCTGCCCGGGTATTGCTGACCACCCCTTTATGACCATCACAGAGTCACATCTGAAACTAGTGTCTTAAACATGAGGATGCGTTCAGGGTACTCAAGTGATCTCACTCTAACAGAGCTTCAGATTCAGTAAGCGTGGGAGGAACGTTTCCAGCACCTTGGTGGAACTACGTAATGAAGAACGAAGGCAAAAGGGTTCCAAACCAGGTGTACCTAATAAAGTGAGCCACAAGTTTCGCTAGAGAAGGATAAAGACCGAACTGAACAATAATCAATCATTTAAAGAGACAAAAAGAAGCACAAAACACAGTATCACTTCTTAAAGTACCTTAAGCCCGTCCTCATTTGCATACTTTCCCAATAATGAGAGATTTAATCTTTGATCAGTAACAGTAACATAAAACATGAACAGGACTGAGCAGACTGATAGCAACACACGCACACACACACACACACACACACACACACACAGAAGTGGTTTGCAAACCAGGCCCCACCACTGCTCGAGTATACAGTGTTTCGACAGAAATAGAAGAAAAGGTTTCGGGGTGTAGTTTAAGTGTAAACAGCTTTCGTTGCAACGGTCCATGTCGGAAAGTTACCTCAAGTTTTCTTTTTTTACAAAGTCCATAAAGAAAAGAAGAAAGTGTGTGGGCTTTTCAGGAGCGATAAGTCATGAAGCAAAGCAGCACATCTTGTTTGTCTGACAGGGAGTGACTCATCGCTGTGCCAGTGCAGACGTCTCGGACGGCTGCAAACTACTAAATAAATCCAGCCTGAACGCTGTGAAATATTCAAAATGACTGACTCATATTAGCAGCAGTGTGTACAAAGTCTCTCTTACCTTGATATATACTTATTAAAACCCATATTAGAAAGGTCTTGAAAGACAGTGGTCGACCCTGTGAAGAGAAAGGAACACAATCAAATTCACCAATTCCAACTTCTGTGCCTGCAGAGCAACAAACAGCCTGCAGCCGTGATACCTTCAAAAGATCCTTATACAGCTCTGGGTACAGCATGGCAACCTCGGACTTCACATCTTTGTCCAGCACCAGAGAGAAGACAGGGAACATGGTGTAGATGGTGGAGTAGCTGCAGCAGAACAAATCGAGGGGGATAAATACTTCCCAGATAAAATGGCACATGCACAAATTGGTTGAACTCTTTCATTGTAAGACTCAACATATTTTCATATTTTCCCCTTGCAACATTTCAAAAGGAAATGCCAGGGACGCGAGGCAGCTAAATGCTCCCTCGATAAGTCATCTCCATTCAGAGATTGTATCTCACCCAATAATCAGGAATCCTTGGTAGAGCGGGACTGAAGCAAAGTAGAAAACAGAGGAGAAGACTGCCTAAAGAAGCAGAAGGAGAAAATCCTTTTCAGAAATATGATCATGAGCAGTGCTGCAGCGTTACACACTAATATATCAACACAATGATAAAAATAACACCAAAGAATTAAGATTTTGGGCCTTTGATACGATTCTTTTAACTGAGTCTGGACGAGAGGACTTTTGGATGATTCACAGTTTCAAACGGATTTTAATGGAGCCCCTAAGTTCTCATTTTAGCCCCATTCCTCACCCCTTTAAGCCAGATTTCTTGGCCAGATGATCTGAACAGCAGTTCTGAGTGTGCTCACACACATACCTGTGTGTGAAATAACCCTTTTAAGGGCGTCTGCTCTCACTGGCATCATACAGAGCCAAGAAACAGACTGAAATGGAGCCTTTTAGCTAAGCATTAGCTGCACACACTCTCATCATATGAGCATCCATCACTTCTATCGATACATATATGACTACAGGGAAAAGCATAAAAGGTCCCCCTTAAAAGGCAAACAGCTTCAACAAAAATCAAAGTGACTAATCAGTTAGCACAAAATACCATAATCCTCATTGTAAACCTGAACTCCTGCAATGCAAGATCCTGCAGTTTAAGGACGATGCAGACACTGAAATATCAATTAGTCAGAAAGCCTCAAAGTCACGCTGCAGCTGTGAGTTCATGTGAGGCATGCAGAGGAGGGCCTCCCCAAAACCCCAAAGTCCATGTTACAGTGAGTCATGGGCTGCCCTTTCACAGCGGGGGCTGAAGTTGGACTGGGACATGGGAACTGACAACGTTGTCAGGCGTGGGGAGTTGGGGGGGGGCTTAGAAGGGCACCACAAGCTGCCTCCTCTGAGTCATCGTGCATCCCGCCCTTTCGAGACCACCCCTGAAACCTCTCCCCAGTCTGGTCCTCTACATTTTGACTTTAGGTGCTGTGAGTAAGACAAAGAAAGATCTGACAGTGTGTGTTACCGTGGTTTCGGCTCAGATGAACAAAATGTGTTTGGATTCATTTCACCCTCCTTTCACATTATGCAGCTGAGCACAGCCGTGGAGGAACTATGTCACTGAAGTTTACTGGATTTATTAAAGTCACAACTGATTGAAATAGCCAGGGTTTAAGGTCTTGACTTTGACTGTAATGTAGTGAGCTACCATCTCAAGTCTATGTTGCATTGCCTTAACTGCTACAATTTAAGGCTGATATAAAGAGTAAACCAGCTTTGCAAACTTAAACTGGAAGCTGAGCTAAAGCAGTTGGAAATTCAGAGTTATTCAGCATGATTTTCACATGAGTCGTGTACACAAACCTAAATGGCACTTTGTTTTTGTTGGTCTCTACCTGCATGGTGCTGATGCACAGGCTCCTGTGGATGACAAACTGGCTGAGGGCTGCAGACCTTTTGTAGCTGTTCCGCCCATGCACCATGAGGAGACGGCCTAAATGTTTAAACTGAGTCACCGAGAAGTCGGCAGCCAGGGAGGCCTGCTTTCCTTCCTGCCAAACACACAGCAGAGGACAGTGAGGACACACAAACACTGACCTGAAAAGCACGCTTTGAGAGACGTGAGCTGATTTTATAGTGACTGAGATATAAAACAGTTCAGGGAGGAGGGGGGGCAGACTGAAGGTAAATAAACATTAAAATGTGCATAACCTGCATAATGTGCAACAATAATTCATAAGCAGTGGTGCAAGCAGTCAGTCTGCCTACAGTTTAATTTGCTAACTCTTAGTTTAATATCAGAGAGGACAAAGACACGGGGCAAATATTCATATTTGAAAAGCTAGAAGCAGAGAATTGTGGTAGTACTGCTGATCCAGGACTATCTACCTCTGCTTTAATAGTCTCTCTTCAACCTTTACTGTAAGATCACATTTGCATTATATAAGGAAAATTCATTTAACATGCCAAACCCATCCTGTGGGTGCTTCCTTCCAAAATCCAAATACTTTAAGCTGCTTAGGGTTATTAGTTTGACTGAGTTTGCCTGAGCAGTATGCATAATGACAGACTTGAGATCTGGCAGTGATGCAGTTGGAACAGGAGGAGAACGGCGCTACTGTGGTTAGCACCGTTTCCTCACAGCAAAACCTTTGAGCCTACAGTCCTGTGTTCTCGTGTTCTCTGTGTGCCTGCATGAGTTCTCCTCCACAGTCCAAAGATGCCATGCTAAAATATGGATTTAAAGCTGTGGGGGAAAAGAAACAGCCATCTTGCTGCCCATTGTTTCACTGAAATTCAACTTGGGCCTTTTGTCTTTTTTTGCTAATGATGTAAAAATTGTAAAACATTTCTTCAGGTTCTGAAGTTGGACAGAGAAAAGTTCGACAACCACTGAGGATTCCCCATTGGTGTGCATGTGAGCGTGCACGGCTGTCTCTGTGATGGCTCTAACCCACCATCAGCCGGGACAAGCTCCAGAACTGTGCGACCCTAAATGCACGAGCAGTAAATTGATGGATGATAAATAAATATACAGCAGATAGCTCTTTAGGGCTGAAGCGATTAATCGGATTAAACGCGATGAATCGACTATTGAAATAATCGACAACTAATTTAATAATCAGTTCAGACTCAAAAAAGGCCATTCGCTGAAAAAACAACACATTCAGAGCAGTAATTAAGCCAAAACTGTATAAAATCACCTTTGTCTGTAAATGTTTTACCCAAAACTCCTCAAGCAGAATAATTTTAGCTACAGCTGGTTCAAATTCACTGAAGAAATGCTGTCATTTCATTTTAGCCGATAAAATGTTTATTTTCTTATTTAAAAATTAATTGAATTCTTTGTTCATTTGCATCTTTTAATGTGTGTAAGTGGTTCAATGAAAAATCTCCAGAATGTGTCTTTTTTTTAAAAATCCGATTAATGGATTACTAAAATAGTCGTTTATTGCAGCCCTATTCGTCTTCAAAGTGAACATAAAATTTAAAGCCTGTCAAACAGTTTTAAACGTTTAAGAGCTGCATTTACAAAAACTGATAATTAATTAAAAAACGCCTCTTTACAGATGAGCAATGGAATAATACTTGGAGGAGTAGCTCCACATTTTGATCTGCTTATTGAGAGTTCAGCTTAGAGTAAAGACTGAACCACAGCTGCACTGTCGCTGTCAGGCATACCACTGTTGGCAGGGCTACATGAGGGTCCACGTCTGAAGCATCTTGACAGGCAACTTTCAGAGAGAACAATGAGAGGTACCAGAGACAGGCTGATGAGGGATTCTTACTTGGGCACAAAAGCATCCTGTCGTTTTTGTTTCCTCTACTCACACAATAGATCCTCATAAAGAGGAATCATCTGTGTGCATGCCCTTCTACAGCTCTCTGAATGTGAGAGAGATCTTGACAGGAAACAGAAAGCAAAAATGTGTGTGAGCGGCACGCCAATGTGAAGCCATGAGATGGAGAGAGTCTTACTTTCCCCTCCACTCCCACGCCACAATCGGCTTCCTGGATCATGCTGACATCGTTTCCTCCATCCCCTAAGAGAAAACAAAAGCCATAGAGGTGTCAGGATTCACATCAGTGACTCACTAACACAAACTGTTAGTGAGAGGATTAAGAGCATGTTCACAAGACACTCCCTTAATTTGGCCCGATTAAGAGATCCAAAGCAAAGCCATTAAAAGGGAAGAGAAACCACCTGCCTGAAGTTTGCCAGAGAAAATATGGAAGAAAATTTATGAGCTAAAATTATGACGTTCAATGTTCAATTCAGTAGGCTGCAATCCAAAAGTAATGCATTCAAATGGAGTACAAAAGCGACTAATACAATAATAGTGTTGCATACACATACACGGTTCTTTAAATAGGAATACAGCAACATGCCCTAGATATTATCATCATAATGCACCTCAGCTTAAATTACTCTGCTTAGCTGTGGCACGCTCAGACTGGCTTAGATAGAAATGTGTTGTTGTGAAGATGCAGACAAAGAAAAGGTTTTAACATCATATATTTGTAAAAAGAAAACTCAAATGGAGCTGAACAACAACACGCTGTTGGCACACTTTCCATTTTCCACTCACCTACTGCACAGGTGAGTTTGCCTGTGCGCTCTTGCAACAGCCGGACTATCTGAGCCTTCTGAGTGGGGGTGCATCGGCAGCAAACCACAGCGGGACACTGGCACGCAAGCTCCATGAATTCATATTCATAATACTTCAGACAAACCTGCACGAAAACCAAGAGAACGGACGGATGAAACACTCGGGGACCCACATGTAACTGTTTCCAGCTGTGGAGCTTGAAGACCTCAACTCAATTTACAGTTTAGCTCCTACTGTGGTTAAGATAGTGACTCTAACCACTTCCAGAGAAAGCTCGGTGGAGATGATATTATCACGCTTCATGCAGAACGCACGTCAGAGTTTCATAAGGAGATACAAATTAATAGGATGTGGGTTAGACACTCTCACTGGTACACTTACCTCAAGCGAGTCCCCTGATATCACCAGAGCGCAGTCATGCTTTCTCCTGAAAGCGTTGAGCTCCAGGTGGGCTTCCCCTCGTGTTGTCACCTATGGCAATGGCAACCACATTCTTAAATGCACTTGCATGCACCAGCAAAACACTCTAAAAGGAGACTTATCAGAGGTGAAAATCTGCCAGACTTTGTATGGCTTGCTACTCTGATGCTTATCAAACAGAAGAAGGGCAGCTCGCCTCCTCCAGCTGCAGCACTGACAAATGATAGAGAAACCGAACAGCTAGCAGGCATTCAAGCAGCTAAATCAATTTAGTCTCACAACTCACATTTGAAATGCTTCATTTATTACAGCAGCAGCATGTAGCAAGTACAATTTGGCATATAGGTTCCAAGCTCTACTATATGTTAAGAAAAAAGAAGTGATGAGAGTGCCGGTAGAGCCTACAGGTGGATATGAGGTTGCAGAATAACTGCAGTGAAAATGAGTTCATTCAGAACGTCAGTATTTTATTTTATTGACCTGGAACCAACTGATCACAGCTACTCAAGACAAGGCTTGCAATTCCACTAAATGTATCGCAGTGTGTTTCAGAAGCTCCATGACTGCTTCCACATTTCTGAAGTTGCACAGAGCAGATGAAAAGGGCACAGGAACATCACGGAGAATCCAAATTTTCAGATAAAACACCGCCATCCAGACCGCTGGAGATGCAACATCATGGACACACACAGGGTCCATTCTCAGGGATAGACAGGTATAAAATCTAGCCACAAATAGCTTATGGATTCTTGAGTTTAGGCCAAAGTCCAAGTTCTTTCTCCAAATAAAGCTTTTATTCCACATGTTTGTGCCACGTTTAATTAAAGTCCCTCCAGAACATTATGCCAAAGTGACCTTTTCCCACCAAAATAGTTTTTATTTGAGTCCAAGTGATTGTTTATGTCAAATTTCATTAAATTGCATCAAGGAGCCCAATTGCACTTATGAGAATGGGGCTGAAAATGAACTGCCTCTGGCCACAGATGCAGGCATGGTGGCACAAAAATATTTGTATTTAGTATGAGCTTAGCAGAAATGACTGTATTGATACACGATTGAGCAGAAAGTGCATCAGACTGTCTTTGAGAGTCAGTTCAAATTAGGATTGTGGTGCTGAGCACTGGAGCACTGCCCTTATATCTGCATACAACTAGACCGGAGATTGTATTGTGGTTGTATTATAAAGCAAATATTCAAAGGGTGTGTTAAAGGGGAAACGGAAAGGGGAAACGGGAAAATGTCCTGCATAAAAAAAAAAGCTGAGTTTCTAAACAATTGTGTCAGGATCAAATATAGACTTAAAAATTCTCCAAAAATTCAGGACTGACATGGCACGGTGTAAATCTGTCGACAAGAGCTATGCTCTGGAATGAATATCCTTCAAGCACTGACAATTCATACGTCAGTCCAGTTCAGGCCATTGGTGGCCACCAGGAAACTAATCCAGATGCATGTGTAGCAGGCCCAGTCAGCACACCCTCGTCCACTGGGACAGAGGTTTTTAAGCGCTGCCAACCATTGTTATTCTCTTCCAGTAACCACAGTTGTACGCAAGTTCTAACCTTCCTATATGGCAGACGCTCCTTCTGCTCTGGCATGGATCCAGAGGGGAAGGCAGAAGGACTATCAAAGCAGCTACAGTGCCTGAAACCTGCAAAACAAATTAGGAAGTGAGCCCTCTGCATGTTCCCTCTGGGAGTGGTTTAGCTGGTTTCTCCTCTGTTTCAGCGGAGGGCTGTTTGTTCTCTTTGACAGTGGCTTGGATGCTTTCACTGGTGGGAGGTGATTTATTCAGCTGTGGATCCTGGCTCGGACTGCAAGCAACCACCAGCTAATGGGCCTTGGTCACAGAGCATGGATGCCCGTGGGTCGACAGATTCAACAAACTGTCAGTGCAGCTCTGACAGATAAAAAAAATATTAAAGAGGGGTCAGTTTCCTGGACTTACTGGTCTGAAGATATGAATGTCCTGGTTGCGGGTGATCAGATGGGCGTTCTTAGCGGTGCATGTGGCAGTTTCAAGCTTGTCTCCTGTCAGCATCCAAACCTACACAGAAAACAAAATGGTGTTTAAAAAAGAGAATTTGGGGCTTTACAAAATGCACTGATGTCCAAACAGAAACCCCACTCCAATGTCTGCACGTCCCAGAGATAAAAGACTTATTTTATTCTCACATCTTGACATTTCTGACTCCGCCGCTCTACAGTTTGTAAAATCCCACCACTAGATGTCACTAGATTGCAGATTGCGCTCAACTGAACTCTGTTTTCTCACCTCTCCCAATTCAAGTGCATTCTCCTAGCTACAGTGAGCGCTGTAGGACAAATAATTCTGGCTGCCGTTCATCTGCAGCGAGTATAGGCTGTCAGTCTGCCGTTTATCTCAGCTGTCAATATGTGTTCAGGTCTTTTTACTCTGAAGGAACACTGTGAAAGGAGTCCAACATGAGTCAGAGGAGATTCCTTCCAACTGAGACGAGGGTATCCTGAACTTTTGTGTCGGTAAGTGCTGCTGCTACTTTCTTCGACTGTGGCTCTAACACTTTTGGACTCTTGGTGAATAAACTCTCGTATGATGTGAAAATGCAAACTGTTTATCAGAGGGGAAGCATGATATTTAAGCTTATAACCAGCTGTTGTTTAGCCAGGAGGGTCACAGGTCTAATCTATTAAACAATAAGTAACGCCAACATCAGGAATAAATAAGAATGCTTATGCACGTTTTCCTGTGACTTCAGTTTCTCTTTTCTCTTTGTTTTTTGGTTTCTTTGTGAAGGGGACACCTTCTCAGATGATGAAACATAAGTATGATCCTTCATATATTGTGTCTGAAGGTGCAGGCATGAATTCAAATTTGACTCCATACCTACGAGTTCTCTTCTCCTCTGTGTACTACCGATATGGCGAGTCTCTAGCTACCGAATTAAGCACAATTAGACAGAATGTCCATTTCAGCCACCGTATTCACGATGGTGTGGTGACATGGCGGCTTCCACAAACCAGCGCCTGCTCCTCTGTATTTTTAATGGATTAATTCTAAGTTTAAGAACGCATCAGTTTGTTGTAAGACATAATTACACACTAATCAATGTATATTTATGAGTACATTATTTTATTAAATAACCTCCAAAAAATGACTGACTGTACCTTTAATTTAAAAAATGACATGAGTAGTAACTTTTGACACTGTTTTTTGTTCTTGTGGATTATTTACTTAACCCATAATTTAATATTTTCTTGGAGAGATTTTCTACATGTTCAGTAGTTCATAAAGAGTTGCGGGAAAACTCTTGATGAACTACTGATTTTCTTCATTAATTTGTTTAAATGCTATGAACAGTAGAAATGCAGTCCCATTCACCTTTGTCAAGCAGAGGATAAAAATTCAGAGGCTCATATCTGAGACACTCGTCTTCATCAGAGCCTCGAGGCAAAACTTTAGCATGTTTGTTAAAAATGGCCAGAAAAAAAAAATTGATGAAACAGATTTTTTTCAAAAGTTTGATTTAAGGGCCTCCTGTTTACCTTCTTTCTGCATTTACTTAGTTTGTTGCTACTGTGCACTGTAAGGCCATCCGCCCACCCCACCTCACAGACCTTAATGCCTGCATTGCGGAGGATCTCCAGAGTGGGCCTGACATCAGTCTGGAGCTGATCCTCCACCCCAGTTAGACACAACAGCTCCATCTCCATCTCAAGACTCTCAATCACTGTCGCCACCTTCAGAGAGCGGTCATGGACGCTGAGCTTGGCCTGCACATACCGCGCCTGGAGAGTAGTAGATGGACAGGAATACTGTGAGCGGGAGGATAAGGAAGTTCAAACCCTGTGAAATCACTGCAAGGAGGGAAACAGCCAGGAATAAAACAAGAAAACATGAGAGTCATAACAAAAATAAATAAATAAAAAAAGAGTGTTAACGAGGAAATGTCTCATGCATTGTGCATATATAAGGCCAAGTCTGCAGTTTTCCTGAGCAAAGACATCATTCTGTCTGTCTATAAAACATACCATCCTAAATGCAGATATATTTATATAGCAATACCTGATACATGTGTATCCATATGCATTTCAGCCTTCAAGCAGACCTGAAATCGATTCTGTTTTAAAAACCTGTACTGTACATACAGCACACATACAGCATGCTGTACATACAGCACACATACAGCATGCTATACACACAGCACACATACAGCATGCTGTACACACAGCACACATACAGCATAAATACAGCATGCTGTACATACAGCACACATACAGCATAAATACAGCATGCTGTACACACAGCAAACATTCAGCAAACTGTACATACAGCACACATACAGCATAAATACAGCATGCTGTACATACAGCATACATACAGCATGCTGTACATACAGCACACATACAGCATACATACAGCATAAATACAGCATACTGTACATACATGCTGTACATACAGCACACATACAGCATACTGTACATACAGCATAAATACAGCATGC
>VUQK01010212.1:0-16483 GCA_015106715.1 Bujurquina vittata | reverse complement strand
CTCTTTGTGGTTTTGGAGTCTGGAGACCAGGAAGGTAAAACCTCACAGCATGACAACAACATCCTCCTGCTTTGTTTTGTGTGGGAGGATTAAAATGAAAAATTATATAAAAAAAAATTATAATTATGATTTAACAGAAAACAAATAGGAAAAACATCTAAAATAGAAAAATGATAATCAAAAAAACAGATGCAAAGGAAAAATTATGATATATTAAAATGTAAAACAATATTTTTTAAATAAATGAGTAATGTTTTTTCTCTCTCACTGACAGAAAAGATCATCGTTTATTTATTATTTATTGTTATGAAGCCACACTGGTAAAATCTGTGTGCAGACACGAAACAAAACTTCACACAGAAAAGATTTAAGGCACGTTTTATTTCTGCGTCGCCTCCAAACAAAAGCATTACAAACACGTCACGATTCTTTGGAAACGGAAGAAAACCGTGAAGCTGCTGTTTGAGACTGAAAATATTCACGGAAACTCGTTAAATATCAAACATTAAATTATGTTTACAGTTATTCACAGAACCACAGGTACTTCAGCACGCGCGCACACACACACACACACACAGGACGCCATCTTTAAGACGCCTCGTCTCCATCTCAAAGAGCCCGCTGAGCGGCTTGAACAGCTGCTTCCTGCCCGTCAGTCGGAGTCGCGCCTCACGGCGAGCTGATATCGGTCTCCTCCTCCTCCATGATGGAGCGCAGAGCCTCCAGACCCTCCACAGACACCGTCAGAGTGCCGACCACCTCACTGCTGTCCTCCATGCACAACACTGCAAACACACACACACACACACACGTGTTTATTAGAACTGTCGTTACAAAACACACAGAAATGCAGCAGCTGAGAAACAAACTACGATCCTATGAGCTTCACTTTGCTTTAATAGTCTTGCAGCAGAAACACCGTCAGCAACATGAGCAGCATGAAAGCCTCAGTTTGTAGTTCGATGCTTTACGTCTCTCATAGATCTGCCAGCCTGTTAGCAGAAATCTGAGACTGCTCATTAAACAGATAATAAATGCTGAAAGCACAAAAATCTGCCTGCAGACAAAAAAATCAGGTTCTTCTAAAACTAGAAAATAACGACAATAATGGATCGAGTTCTGAGCTGCGCTGACCGTTCAAACGTTCCTCCGTCACGTCTCGTCGTTTCTCCAGGATCTCGGGGATCCTCAGGAAGGCCACGCCCACGTCCTCGCACTCCCTCTCCTGCTCCTCTTCCTCTGGAGGCTCGCTCACCACCGTGAACCGGATTCTGTCGGGAACACGTTCAGTCTCTGTTAGGACAGCTGGTCTCAGATCTGGACTCTACGCTGTTTTTACAAACCAGACTTCAGATGTTCATGTTCTTTATTTAAGAATTCATTTGGGTATTTTTGACTTTATTATCAGACAGACTTTTATTGACCAGCCTTAACTGGACAGCGGCAGGACAAAGCCTTAGGGGGCCCTCACCTCAAGGCTTTGGAGTACCAGGTGAGCTACGTGGGACATCAGGTCTTACATTTTGTTGGACAAAGCCGCAACGTGATGGCATCTCCTGCTCAGTGTTTCAGAGAATTATTTACTCAACCTACCAGCAGCAAAACAGCCAACCACAGCAGAGCTCTGCGGCAGCTTCTCTGCAGTCTAACGGAAGCAGCAGCTGCTCTGAGTTTTCATCGTGTTCTTGCTCCTCCTCACCTCTCCATGTGTGGGTTTCGTCCCTGCAGGACTCCCCTCAGCAGACGTCTCCTCGCCGCGTTCTTCTCAGCATCCACGGGGATGACTGCAGACACACAGTGAGGTCAGAGCTTTATCAGAAACGCGAATCTCTGCGATCAGTGTACAGTCTGAACGCACCTGTGCCGGTGCGTACCTTTGCTGTAGTTGTAGTTGATGCTGCGGCCCGCCGACGGTTTGGGCAGAGACAGCGGTGTTTCCTCCGTGGGTAGGTCCAGGAACGAGTACTCCACGAACAGTCGCACCACGCTGGTGTCCCGCGCCACTTGAGACTCCGCCCTCAGACTCAGGGACATGATCTCCACCCGCACGCGCTCTGACAGCTGAGGACAGGCAGGGTGGGGTGGGGTTATTTATTTCAAGCTGCACTGACAAACACGGACCGATAACCGCACGGGTTCAAAAACTGATCGGTCGGGTTCCTGATTATGACCATTGCTCTGAGCAGCTGCGATGAGGAGAGCACAGAGAAACTCATCTTTTCTTAAAGCTTCTCTAAGACGGTTCATTCTCATCACAAACAGAGGCGGAGCTAAGTAGCAGTCCACGCTCACTGCTGATCACACAGTATTTAATATTTTGATTTGAACCGGCCATAAAGGACGCCTCGCTGCCTCCCACCTTTGGGTCTAGATGCCAAAATGTGAGACGAAACCCCTGCAGGTCACGCTTTCAATAAAAACTGGCTTAAAGGTATTGACAATAATTTTACTGAGTGTTAATTATCTGACAACATTCACTTACTTTTTATTTTTTAACCTCTTTTTGTACTGTTTAGACGATACTTTGTAGATTTAGATTTTTTAAGTAATCGTTTTTCCTTTTATTTCCAAAATTTTGAGATTTTAATCTGACATCCAAAGAAATTTGTTTTTATTTTTATCTCTTAATTTACCCGATGTGTTTTTGTCACATTTTAATTTGATTTTCTTTGTACATTTTTAAGGCCGTTTTCTTTTTGTCATTTCTATCAAATCAAACTTTAACATTTTAAATTTGTTTCTTTTCTTTTTTATATTTTCTGTGACACTAAAAGAAAAGATCATTTTGGCAGTTTCGTTATTTTAGAGGCTATTAGAGAGCAATTTCAGCAGTGAGGTTTATGATGCAAAATGAGTTTGACCTTTGACCTGTGGCGAGGCTCTGCAACTGCTGAGGTTTCAGAGGGAAAACACAAACATCCTCCTCCTCCTCACTCTGAGGTGAATGCTCACCTTCTTCGCCGTGGACGAGTCGGGAACGATGCAGTCGTCGCTGTCGGACTGAGCGGATTCCCTCTCTGCAGCTGCTGGTACCTCCTCCACATCTGGACATGAAGCACAATGCTGAGTTTTTAACATGTCGCCCTCCTTTAATATTTCTCAGCTCTTTTCACTATTTATGCCATAATTTTCTTTTCTTTCATCATTTATTTTTTCTCATAATTTTTCTGCAGTTTTATTTGAATGTTTTAATCATTTTTTGACTTTTTAAAACGCAAACATCGCTGTTTGAGGAGCTTTGGACAAAACCTAAAAGTTATTTATCTGATATCATTTTATTTTATAGTTTTGACATTAGTCATAATTTTGACTATAAAGTTGAATACATTTTTACTTTTATCTACATCTCATAATTTTGAATTTTTAACTAGCTTCATGTCAAATTTAAGATTTTTTTAATTTATTTTTCTTTAATCATATTTTGTCATAATTTCAGTGATTATCTCATTATTCTGATATTTTGTAGTAAATTAATTTTCTAATAATTTTTTTGTGGGCATAAATGGGCTTCCGTAGATGAGTGAGTGATTCCAATAATCAATACTGAGTGACGCTTCCGGACCTTCGACGATTTCCTCGGAGATTTCAGAGTCGTCAGAGTATGACGTCAAGCTCGCTGCGACCAGCTGTCCTTCAGAGACGTGAGACTCTTCATCATCATTCTCTTCCGCTGTTTGAGGAGCTTTGGACAAAACCTAAAAGTTTCAGAGGAAAAGCGACAGGTGAGGGCAGATGAGGACTGCAGGTCACCTTCAGGTCAATGTAGGTGAACCATAAATTAATTATTGATTATTTATTAATAGGCTCCCTCAGTCAAATCTGTCTTTAAAGGCCGTTAAATAAAGTTTTAATCCTTTGAATCATCACCCCCTGAAACGGCTCCACCTCCTCAGTAACACTGAGCAGCTGTGCAGCGACTGATGGTTCCTATCAGGGTTTTTTGGGGGGTGAAAAAGACCCTCTGTGTGTAACCAGGTTACCTGTACAGGTGCTGCAGGCAGAGTCTCCGTCCTCACTGCAGACACGCTGCGAGCCGCTGAGCTTCGATCCTCCAACAGACAGAAGAAAAAGTACAAAAACATCAAAGTGAAACTCCACATGTTATTTCATTAGCTCTGCAGGTAAACTCCTGTCTCTCTGATCACCTGACTGAGGCAGTGCACAGCCTTTACTTGGCCAGGTAACATGCAGGTAAACCAGGAAAACCCTGAAACTGAAATCTCAGACACAATCAGCTTACGGAGAGACTTCTGGAGTCACATTTAAAGAGCTCACCTGTTGGTCTGCGGCGGCTGTTTCTACAAACGTGACTTTTTTTGCGGCGGGCGTGCCCTTCACCTGAGTCTGCTGTCTGGGTTTGGGCAGTGGCGCCTGATGGTGAGAGAACACTCAGAGAAACGATATGTACAGAGTCACAGCAAAACATCTGCCAATGGCACAGGAAGCAGCTGCGAGCAGTACTTCCTGTAACTACGGACATTTTCTGAGATTCTTTATTCGCTGGTCCCGACGCACCAATGCTACGCTCAGCCCAGGGACAGCAGCTGTTGGAGACTGAGGCACAGACGAAATTATTGTGACCATATTTAATAAACTTTGAAAAGGTTACTTTGAAGACTGAGAACAGGCCTGCGATCTCTCAAAGGCTCCTGTCCCCTTCAAACAGACTTTGGTGCATCGAAGCAGTCTGAGACTGAATGGGGTCAAGCTGGCAATTACAGGCAATCTGTGAGACTAAAGCAATTAACTGCAATAAACCTGCAAAAGATGCAAACTTGTTGCGGTCTGCATACACAGAAATTCACATAAACTATTTCCATTCAGAGTCCAGCCAGACTCCAGTGTGACTGAGCTGTAACTAACCTGCTCAAAGGAAGTGAAGAGGTTCACTCACCAAAAAATAACATTTCCAATGGCACAAATTTGAAGGCGAACAGTCTGCGTCCGGTTTGTGTCGCACTTTTAACCGTATGATGAGCGCGTGTTTGCAAACAGGTTGTTGTGTTCCCGGCAAATCGTGCCACATGGTGTCTACGCTTGTGTGACCGAGCGACTCGAGGACAGACACTGAAATCTTTCCTGCTTCAAACCAGAAAAGCTGCATGTATTTTAATTAGATTTTTACTTCCTGAGCTGCTTCATTTGAATTTAGTTCACTTGTTTCTACTTAAAAGTGTTTTAGTAAGTTTTCTCTTAAATTTGCTCGGGTTTGTCATATTTTATTTATTGAGCTATCGTGTTTAAAGCTTCTGGCTGCTTGAGGACAAATGCCTTTAAATATCACTGAAATAAATCCCAAATCATCTTTAACTTGTTTGTGAAGATTTTTGACACTGTAATAAAATCATTAACTCGTGGTTTAATCAGCTGATCTGTGTGAATGAAGCACCGACCTTGGAGGCAGCAGAATGACGGAGGTCTTCCTCGTCCTTCAGCATCTCTGTGTCCTGCTGTTGTTTCACTTCTGTCGTCTCCTCGACACGTTGCTCCTCCGGGGTAAATCTGGGCTCTTCTGTGGCCTCGATGGAGCTGAGTGGAAGGATGTAGGAAAACTTCCACTTCAGGGTCACTTCAATGTGACCGGTAGGGAGTCCAGAGGGATCAGCCAGCGAAAACACACCTGAGGAAGCAGAGCAGGTAACCTGTGCTCACTAAAAGCTGATCAGTGAATAATCAACAGGCTGGTGTAAAGACTCACACTGCTGGACTTTAAATATATGCCGGGAGGTTTTTGAAACATTTCTTCATGTTAGCGCATTTTCCAGGCTGGACCTCTCTGTGTGCAGCAGCAGGAGGCAGTGAGTCTGAGATGTTACAGTTTTGTATTTTTCATTCATTCTTATTTCATTTTTATTTTTCTTGGATTTTATTGTTTAAATGTGTTTTCTAATCTTTATCAGCAGCAGATTTCAGCTCAGGACAGATATTAAAACAATCTATTTCTGTATTTAGACACAAACTCGACTCACAGTCACGTAGACATCCTGCTCTGCCTCGTTTCAGTTTTATACGTGCATATTAATGTGCTTTACTTTACAAGGTAAAGACCCTAAAGTATCAGAAATCAGAAGATGCCCTCTGAGCAGCACTTGGGTGACGGTGTGAGGAAGAACTCCCTTTTTAACAGGAAGAAACCCACCATCACTATTACTGGGTAACACTATGACTTCACCTAATGACACACAGCAGACACAGCGCACTACAGAGACCTGACTTCCTCTTCCAGCCCAACCCTCACCGGTGAGGCTCTCATCATGGGTCAGCGTCCTCAGAGGGACTCTGGCTTTCCCCAGGTACGTGTCCATCTGCTCCTCTTTGTAGTCAAAAACGTAGAACTGAAGGAACGCAGACTTCAGGTACCGGTCCAAGTCTGCGTCCATCGAGACAGAGTAAGACCTGAAGTCTTTGAAGTCGGGGTCCTGGCGGTCGTAAACGGTGGCGGTGGGGTGGTCGGGGAAGTCAAAGAACTTGTAGACAACGTAGGGGCTCGGCGGCTGGGAGCCTCGCGGCTGAAGGTCAGAGCAGCGGTGGACGGTGATGGAGAGTTCGTTCCAGCTGCTGGTCGGCGGCGGCGGCTGACGAGCATCGACACAAACAAATAAAAAAACTGTTCACCTGCTCAGGTGTTTAGATCAGGGAGGATTAAAGACAAGCTAATTTAAAGTAAAGCCATAATAAGGTGTGTATTTTCCTGCTCAGCTAGCTGAGTGATAACAGGTGAGGGCGGTGCTCACCGCCTTCAGCTTCTCTTTGTAGAGCCGCAGCGTCTCCGTCATGGGGACCCTCAGCCTGAGCCAGAACTCCACGGAGCCGAAGGAGCGCGCCTCGTCACATGACCCTGAAAGAGATTTGCATACGTCTTTTTATTTGACGATGCACTTTCACTCAACACCAACCAGCAGTGACTGAAGCACAGAAAACAGTCTCCACTGTCAGGGCTATGAAACTGCTGGGACTGCTCCTGCAGTAACATGGTGAGACGTTCAGGTACAGCTGCAACCTGTCCATCACGTGGATCCAGCCCTCGATGCTCTCAGAGGAAAACCAAACAACAAAACGTCACTGGCTGGACTGAGATGGTTGGCAGGGACATCTCTTCAGTCCTGCTCTTGGTTTCAGAAAGTTTTGTGTATCTTGGATGTACAGCATTCTTTTATTTTAAAGCTTATTTAATATCCGTGTAGCTGCAAATGAAAATGAGCCTTTTAGCTGTCTACTACAAAGCATCTTTAGTCTTATGGGACCGATGCGTTAGTGCCTGGTGCCTGACGAATAGAGACTAAAACTAAAATGTGTCTCTTTCTTTATCTCAGTCAGAATGGCCCTCAGGGAAAACCCTCAGTAAGGTTTCCACACTGGGACTGCAACAGGAATGAAAGCTTATTACTGGCTCCTATTTACACTTCAGGTTTCCTCTCATCCCCCCCCCCCCAGACCATTGAGTTCACTCACCGACGAGCGGCACGCTGCCGTAAACCTTCCCGTCCTGCTCCAGCAGCTGCTGCAGACGAAGCTCACCGGCCGCCAGCGTCCTCCAGTCCAGACCGAGCGCCTGGTGCAGCTCCACCGTCACCGAGCCTCTGTGGATGTAGTCGAGAAAGTGGTCGTCTAGGCTCACCACGTACTTAGAAGTGAAGCCGTATTTTGGACTGTGGCCCGTCACCACCGGCGTGGAGTGCAGCTCGAACAGGTAGAAGGTGTAGGTACAGAAGGTGGTGGGTTCAGTCTCACCCAGTGCCTGCAGGGCGGACGCAGACAGCGTGACGCCGACTATCTGAAGTTCCAGCAAGTTTTCTCCACTTTCCAGACGAAGATTTTCATCATCTGCCTCGTCCTCGGCTGTGACGTCCGGTTTGAAGACGTAGGTCTTGGTCCCATAGGCGATGTCTCTGAGCTGAACTGAGGAGCAGAAACGTCTCGGTCATTACAGGAGCTGATTCTCCTCCTTTAAACTCTGCATATCATCAGGAGAATCAGCTCCAGACAATCAGTCAGAGCAGCACAGAGCTTTCCTATTCAAACCAACATTTCAACCAATCAGCATTTGACCTGCGCACATACACGCCATAGGGCTTTTTGGAGGATGGCAGTGCGCCTGTAGCCTCCTTAATGGTTCTCAAAGTCCTCCTCTCTGTTTAGGCAACAAGCGATGCAAATGGACACAATCGCAGGACCATAAACCCCGTCTGAGAGCCGTGTCTCTGTTAACAGCGGAGATACCTGAAGCCTGCAGGAGGGAGTCTAAAGGTGAGATCACTACATTTACTTTAAAGCTTTAGCTGCTCATTACTCTGCAGATTTACATCATTATTATAAACCTACTAATACAATTTTCAGTATTAAGAACAGCAGTTTCTAAGTATGGGCTTTATTCACTGACTCATCCAGACAATAATTATTTTATATCGATTTGTTGGACATTTCCCACAGATTTGGCTGAAGTGGTTACAAGAATGGATGGATGGATGGACGTGTACCTTCCAGTTTCCTGATCTTCATTGCCCTGGCGTCCAGCAGCTGAGCCTGATGTTCCAGCTTCTGCTCGTACTCGACTTTGTCGGCATCCATCTTCTGTAGAGTTGCATCAAGCTCCGCCTGCAGCCACGACAACAGGAAACAGATTCTCCTCAGCACAACAAACACGACCAGGTTCAGTGTTAAAGTCACACTGATGATGAGGCTCAGCTCCTCCTCTGACTCGTTCATGTGTTTGATTTTATGATTTCATGTAAAAATTAGAACTCTGAACAGGTGCGTCTGCTCCACCTTGTAGTCTTTGCTGATCCTGCTCTCCATGCTCAGGAGGTTTCGGGTCTTTTCCAGCTCCTGGATGGTTTCGGCGTGAGCAGCTCGGAGCTCCTTGATGGCGTTCTCCGGGCTGCCGCCGCTTGTTTCCTCCTCCACCTCTTTCAGGAAACCCAGATCGCCACTACTCTGGGATTTACGCTTCTGATGGAGGACGATGTTACGGACAAAAGCACGAGGCATAGAACAGAAGTTTTTCCACATGTAAATCAATCGTACCTTTGCACAAAGCTGCTGCATGGTTTAAGGTTCTCTTACTTTAATGAGCAGCAGGGCCTCGGTGAGTTCAGCCACATTGTAATCAGTCTAGAAAGAGCACGGCCATGTTACACACACCAAACCTTCAGCAGATGATAGGATTCGATCTTTCTTATGAAATCAAAGCTGCTCACTCTGCTGTAAAACCTGAGCCGGCCATTCAGGTCCTCCAGCTGCTGCTTCTGTTCCAGAAACTGAACCTCGAGTTTCCTGTTTTCATCTTTCAGCTTCTCGTTTGTGTCTGAAAAACAATCAAAGGCATGAAATCAGGTTATTATTAAGCCTGATGCATCGGGATTATTCTCTATGTTCTCAGATGGCACAGATCAGTTATAATGGGTAGGCAGGGGGGATATGCGTACCCCTCTCAGCCTTGACTTTGTCGAGGATCTCATTTTTGTCAATGAGGTCGGCCTTCAACGCCGTCTCCAGCTGAGAGATCTGAAGCTTCAGCTGCTGCTCCTGAAGCTGCCATTTCTCCAGCTGAGAAACATCAAAGGCTCTGCAAAGAAAGAGCGAGAAGGTGATGGAGGGATACGCGGTCCAGGTACGACGTAACAGCCCAACGCAGGCTGAAACCTTCAGTGACAAACAGCCTTGAAACCTCAAAGAACCACAGCTTCACCTGTTCAGTAGCTTCTCGTTGCTGTCCTTCAGCAGGTCTCTCTCCTGCTCCAGCTCGCTGATCCTCTCCTGCAGCTGAGAGCAGACACAGACGGGTGAACCGCCCACAGAGGACAATGTAACACCTGTAAAGTGGACTCAGGCGTGTCTGCCGGCTCACCTGCTCCATCCTCATCCTTGAAATGCCAGTACTCTGCAGCTGCTTCTCTAGCTTCAAACTCTTCAGCCACTCGTCTTTCAGCTGAGCCGACAGCTCGTCCACCTTCGCCATCGCCGCTCCATGACTGACCTTCAGTGTCTGCTGACTCTGGAAACCACAAAGTGTTGCCCTTAGCTCTCTGTGGACTGCAGACACAGCTGGGCCTGATCTGGGCCAGGGACACACGCCTGACATCTGGCCTATATAAGGTGGACCTTATATAGAATGAGTTAACCTGTCAGGTAAGGCCAGACGTGGCCCGCGGAGAGCTGCAGACATGCATCACATTCAGTGCTATTTTAACCTGAATTTTCTGAACTATAATCTTTACCTGCAGCTTACACGGCTGCAGAAACAAAAAACATCTTTTTTAAATTCTTAAACAGGAAGGAAATAACTTTAACAAGCACTTACTTCCTGTTTCTGCAGACTCTACTAGAACAGCTTTGCATGATTCACAGTTCAAGTAAAGCCTTCTTGTATCTGATTCTAGGCCTTGATGCAGCCGCTCAGTTCATCCTCTGCCCAAAATGAGCTGTTTTAGCTCCTCCCCCTCTAAAGAACTCTTTCTCCTGATTGGCTGCAGAGAACAAAAGAAACCTGCTACTGACTGAAAACACCTTTTTCTCTTGTGTTGTTTCACAAACAGATAATATCAATACTGATTATTAGATATTGATATGCTGCTGCAGAGTCTGAGTGAGGAGGAGGAGGAGGAGGAGGCTGGGATCCGTCTCACCTCCTGTAGCTGCAGAAATCGTCCCTCCAGGTCGCCCACGGTGTTGGATCGGTCCGCCAGCTGCTTCTGCAGTTTGATCAGTGTCACGTTGCTACTGACGTGCGTCCTGAGAGCAAATAAACAAACACACAAACAACATCAACGACAGTGTAGCTTAGCCACAAACGTGACCTTAAAATCACATTTGTGGTTTAAGCTGTTTGATGGTTCAGATCTGGGAGGAGATCCCCAGGATGCCGCCCGTCGTCGTTAGGAACCCTGACGTTTTCAGGCATGCATACAAATAACTGAGTATCATTGTGAGTTGCTGCAATGAAACTTCAGCAAAATGTTCCAGGCTGCTGCATCATTTTCACTTTGATTTTCAGGGTGTCTTTGAATTCAGCCTCTGTAGACTGATCATGCTCATTTCCAGACGATGTGGCGTCCTTTCAGTCCTAACACGTTAGTCATATCAGGAAAGATATCCAGCACCACTGTTTGTCCCACTGACGTGTTTTCAAAGTGTTCCTTTATTTTTTTGAGCTGTGTATTTTAACTGGTTTCATTTAAATAGATTTTCATTTACTCATAAAATAATTATTTTATTTTTAAAATGTCCTGAAATAACAGGGAAACGCACAGATTGCTAATAAGTAAAGACACAGATTCAAAGCATCCTTCAGATTCTTCAGATTTGTGGAGAACATTTGAAACAAACCTACAAACCCCCGCCACGCACACCCGAGAGCTTTATTGAAGACGTGTTTAAAAACGGCATCTTGTACCTCAGTTTGGAGGTCTGCTCCTGCCGGACCTGCAGGAGTTTTTCCTCGTACTCCGCCTCCTTCCTCCTCAGCTCCTCCCTCAGCAGCTCTGACGCACCTTCCAGCTCCTCCATGTGGCTTCGCTGGGATTCGACCACATTCTCTCTGGGACACAAAGTCAGATTACAAATATGCCACCTTCAGGACCGAACTTAGAGAGCCGGTGCTGCTTCTCAGTCCAATTACTACTGAGCCTCTGAAAATGGGGGATTGTGTCGAAAAATGGCTGTAATTCATAAACAGCTCCTGGAATACTTTAGTTAAAGCGCTCGAATTAAAGCTGAAAGTCTGCACTTCATTCACATCTTGATTGTTTGATTTAAAATCCACTGTGGTGGCCTGTGTCGCTGTCCAAATACTTTTAGACCTAATTTATTGTTTTGGTTTTTAGTGTTATAAGAAAGATGGGGACTCTGATTTAGTTAATGCTATCCTTCTGTTTTCAGTGCCAGTGTGACAGTTTATGGAAACACTGGAGCTCAGAGTCACAGATGAACAAAATACTACCATCTTACCTTTAATAATCTCAGTATTACTCACAGGTTGCGGATCTCGGCTCTGGCCTCCTCCAGCAGGCTGTGTCCATATCGAGGCAGCTGGCCGGTCGGAGGTCGCCCTCCTCCCTCCAAACTCCTCGTACCTGCAGGAGATAAATTCAGAGCCTGTTCACAGAGGTTAGATGGTAAAAGACTGCAAATAAATGAAGAAACAGCAGGAGGATGAACGGGGATGTGAACGAGGTCAGAGAGGAAGAAAATACTCGATGATGCCAGAGAAGCTCCGGAGATGCTGCAGAACTCACTTTTGGGTCGCGCCAGAGATGGAGACAAAGCGTCGCCTCTGAGCTTCTTTAACCCCGAGTTGACTCGTGGCTGGACGTGGTCGTACGCCGTTGGCCTCTGAGTGTTGATGAGCTGCTGCTTTGCCACCAGGAGACGCTGCTTCAGCCTCTCGTTCTCAGCCTGCAGGGTCCGGACCTTTTCTTGGAGCTCCTCCATCACCTCCTCCATCTCCACGTCTCTGAGCCTGGAGAGCGGGGTCACCCCTGTTGCCAGCTGCTCCATGCGTCCACGGTCCTTTACCAGCCTCATCAGCTTTGTGCCGAGCCTGCAGGGGACAGCATAGAGGGACGACTTCATTTACTAATTATTTGAGTTCAGACACATCATGGATGCTGGATTTGTGAAGACTAAAATAAAGTTGGGGTTTTATGTGTAGAAGCAGGTGGAAATTCTTGAAGAAATTAAGTTTGTTATCTTTAAAGACGTGTTTTCAATCATCACTAAAATCTACAGATTCGGTGAGTCTCACTTCTTGATCTTGTCATCCTGTTTGTGGATGTGTTGTTTGAGCTGCAGCGTCTCCTCATGCAGACGCAGGTAGCGGTCCTCCAGCTCCTCCCGGGACACCCGTGAGATGTCCAGGCGTGTCCGGGCATTCTGATAGGCTGACAGCTCTGTAAGCAGAAATCAATAAATCAGCACAAATTTCATCACAAATAAAAAACAGTAAAGTCACATTTAACCTTAAATTTTGAGTATAATTCAACATTTTAGACAAGCCATAAAGAAAACAATGGGCAGCCTCCTTCTGCTGTGTGCTGGTATGTATGAGGCTCTGAAACAGCCTGAGCCCTTTGGACACACCTGGACCAGGTGTGAGCCTGGACAGGCTCACCGAGATGTCCTTGACCGGCACATCTGCTGCCGTCTCATCCAGGAGGGTGGACATGCTTCAGCCTGAAAAGAATATTCAGAAGAGCCCTGCGCTCATATGAACCATTAGAAAACGCCAAACCCCGTTTTTAAAATTCACTGTGTGAGGTTAAAAATACACTCGGCAGAATAAATATAAATACTTTACAATGATAACTTGTGTTTGATAAGGTATTCGGCACACACAGGACACATCAGCAGCGCTTCACTTTGATTATACTCATCATTTTGGTGCTGAAGACGCCTCTAATGCTTTGGCGGGCAGTATAAACGGAGCCGGCTCTCCATTTGAAAAATTCCCCAAAATACAAACTGTTTGGTGTGGAAACGTGTGCCGAAGTGAAAACCGGCGCATCGTAACTCTTCAGGGTCTTGATTGATAATTATGAAGCCACTTTAATTCCAGTTTCGCCTGAGAGTATTAAAAGCGGTCAGAATTTAACAATGGAACGACGAAGTTAGCGCTGATTTAACGAAGTAACGCCATTTTTGATTAATAGGACACCCCATAATAATCTCAGGTTAATAAACTATGGCTGTTGTGGTGAGATAGATCAAAAAGTGTGAATTTATCGTGTTTTTCGCACTGAGTTAGCAGCGGCAGCTAACGAGTGAGCCGGGTCTTCCAGTTATCAGATTATGTGACGAACACTCGTGACTCCGTATTTATTCAAAATGTGTTTCCGAAGATTTTTCTGCTCATTTAAAAATAAATTCTTACCTTTTCCAACGACTTTATTCAGTTTAAACTCACGGTTGCCACTGAAAACATCCACTCGTCATGTCGTTATGGTACAACCGCGCATGCGCTCTGAGAAGAGATTTCTGGGAGTTGCAGTTTTCTCTGACCTGGCAGCAGCTCGTCACAGAAAGTGATTTTCCTGGCTTGTATTTCCCTCCAAGCACGATTCACTTTTACACCACCAATGATTAATTACTCTTTAAGCAATTTTAATTAATAAAAGGGACGTTTGTGTGTGAATGTGGCCATTTTCTGCTGATTTTCATGTAGAAATCCTCCCTCTTGTCTCAAGAGCACATCTATCAGCTGTATCTCTGACTCTGGGCCAATTTGAGGACTTTGTCTGACCTGACTTTACATGTAGGCGCATTTATAAGCAGTGTGCCTCCCTGCTGCACACACATCTGCAGGGATTTGACGGGCGTGCTGTCAGATGTCTGCCTTTCATGAATTGGCGATGAATCTAATTTAGGACCCTGAGATGAGTGTGTCGGCAGGCCACAATGAGCTCGCTCTGCATGTCAGAGATCGCTGGGCCGTGACAGTCTCCCATCACTGCTGCTGCTTCTTGCAGGCGTAACCTTTGACCCCTCCTCCCCACAAACACACTTTCCCCCGTGTCTTCGGTCTGCGGCAAGCAGGCGGCGGATCTGTCAGCGAGTCAGCCTGTTGTTGAAATCTATGATGCCTGCTGGCTTTCTGTTCAACAGGCCGTGCCCACGTTGGTGCAACAACTGTCAAGCACATGATCAGACGAGCATGGAGCCTCCTATTGTAATATAGGCAGATTTTCCTTCGAAGATCCACCAGTTGTAGCTTTTATTCAGATGGAGCCACAGGGGGAAGTCAGAGTGTTGCTGTCAGGAGCTTGTGGTGGGATGGTGCTGAAAAGAGAGCCCACATCTTCTGCTTACTGTAAATCTTCTTCTTCTTTCAGCTGCTCCCTTTAAGGGTCTCCACAGAGGATCATCTGCTTCTCACCCTATCCCAGCATCCTCCTCTGTCACTCCCTCTGCATGTCCTCTTTCACCATCCATGAACCTCCTCTGAAGTCTTCCTCTTTTCCTCCTGCCTGGCAGCTCCATCTTCATCATTCTTTACCAGTCACAGTCCCTGTACTCACCCACTCTCCTCATTCATGATCATCATCATCATCATCTGAGCCTGTAAATGTCCCAGATGTGACACTAGGTGGCAGCTGGTTTACGTGTGTGAGCAGCTCCCATTACAGTAATGATGCTGGCAGTGCGTCTCCGTGAGGACAAACCACTCGGCTAATCTGATGATACAGATGCACTCACAGCGCATTTAAAAGCCTCTTTAACAAGCAGCTCGGAGTTTAAATGGAATTTATGTTGTTCAGAAGAAACACGAGGACAACAAAATGAATGAGAGACCTCTGATTCATGAATGCACAGATGAAAGATGCAGAATTATTCAGCTAACAGCTCAAAGAGAGAAAAACACCACATTCACCTGTGAATCTGACCAGTAAAACCACTGAGCTCGAATGTGAACCTGCAGGCAGGAGAGCAGACATGTGGGAGGAAATAATGATCACTGGAATGATTACTGACTGGAAAACTCTGGGATTAGATTGAATGTCTTGCTAGATGGTGTTTTCTTAAATCTCTTTTATGGATTTCAAGCATTTCTCTCCGAGCAGCCAGGATCTCGAAAACCAGATCAGCTGAAACACAAACCATACCTGACTCCTTTAAACGAGCGACTCGTTTACAAAGCACTTGAGATGAAGACGGAAGATTAACTCCATCTTTTAAAAAATCTGCAAAAAATCTTCTAAAAAAATGGAAAAGCTGAGATATTACCTGAGATTAACGTCATAAATGTATGACGAAACACAGATCAGAGTGGGCTCATGAAGAATCTGGTGGTAAGAGTCGAAGGAGGAAAGAAAACATCAGCTTTGTGTGGTAAAAGGATTTTTACCCAAACCATAAAAATGTCCCGGTGTAATGAGGGAGAAGCCCTGGGGCTCCTCCAGGGTTGGAGATGACTTAAATAACCTTTGATCATCTGGTAGCGAGATGTCAAAGATCTAAAGATGGTGGTTTTCGATCTTCTGTTCATTGTGATTTTGGTTACATTTTTTCCTTTTAAAGATGAATTTCTGAAGCTTTGACTTGAGCGGGTTTCAGTGCTTTGAAGCTGGGCTTGATGAGCCTCCCCTGCTTCCTGCTCCTCTGTGACTCTAACGGGACCGTCACTTCCAAAATGTTTTATTCAGGCAGACCTGAAAGCAGCGACTGAGACCAAAAACTCACCCGATAGGTGTTTAGGGCGCTCAGAGATCAGCTGAGCTTATTTTCTTACAGAGGAGTCGCCCCCTGCTGGTCATCAGAAAGAGCGCAGGTTGAAGACCCTGTGGTTTCGGTGATTGTGTCAGAGCGGGGGTGCAGACAGACTCATTAATTATACTGAAGGTGAACTGTGACTTGGGGAATCAGTGGTTATAAAAATTTCATCAATCTAGTGAGTTGGGAGGGGAGGGGGGGGACCAGCTGCTCCTGTCAGAGGCCACTTCTGGTGGATGGGTGGGGGGGGGGGGGCAAGACTTGGGGGGTGGGGTCTGGG
>VUQK01010211.1:0-23773 GCA_015106715.1 Bujurquina vittata | reverse complement strand
CCTTTTTAATTATTTGTAGTTTTTTTTTTTTTTTTTAAGATAAAGATTGATATTCTGTGCTGGAAGCCAAAATTGTCGTCTTTCAAAAATAACTTAGGATGAATCACGGGAATGGATAAAAAGAGACACAAATGACAGCTGTGACACCACCCAGGGGCTTCTTTCTAAGAATATGAATCCACGTTCTGGATTAGAGCGATTAAATTAAGCTGTAAAAGGTCAAACAAATTACTCCTCGACTCCAAAAAGTCAGCGCTCCAATCAAAGCCAATGGAGCAGCACCAGATTCTACATCTTAATGATACTGCTGATTGCAAACTTGGCTCTCTGGTTTTTAGTTTTGGAGGAGAGTAGTTTATGTTGACATACTATTAATTCTCCTTCCCTTGGTCTCAGCGGTAAGATGTCTTTATAAATCAGGTTCACTATTTCAATTTGGCTGTGCTGGCAAGGAGTTTGCATATGCTGGTTCATTTAATAACTTTACAGTGATGTATAATGCCAACAACAATCCTAGGAACTCTGAATCTTATTTTCTTTGTGCTTTGTTCCACATTGTCAGTCCTGCACAATCTGTTTGTCCCTTCTTATTTTTTTTTACATCCCTTACATAACATTTCTTTTCAGTCAATTCAAAGCAATACTTACTATAAAACTCTTCTTATCTACATCAAAAGAATAAGGCGAGTTGCTGTCCCTTGAGAATCAGCTAATGATTATACTAAGGCTCTCGAAAATTCATTCACATTCATTGAAACATGCTGAATACATTAAGACAAAGTAGGTAAAATATAGGTTATGTGATTGCTTTAAGATGAACAGCGTCTCAAGTTCCTGTCATATCTCAGGCTTTTTAAGAGTCCTTCCTTTGATGAGGCTCATCATGGGATACTGGCTACAAAAGTTTCCAGCAGCAGGGACATTTTAATGCCAATAAACAGAACTTTCAGAATACTTCTAGCACAAACTTCTGTCCATGCAACACTTTGCTGAGGTGAACTACTTTTATTAAAGCAGAAACTGTATGTTTCGACATTGGGTGTTAGTTTGTTAGTACAGCCTAGGCTTTATTGTAGCTGATAAGTTGTTAGTTTGTTTCAGTTTCAAGTTTGGTTGGTGGTGTACTGACCCGTACCTCCATCTCCTTGAGCACAGGATGGTCCTCAATCCCGGGGAAAAGGACCCTCATCGCGTAGGTCCGATAGTCCAGGAAGGGAATCCCAGCTCCATCGAGTTCCTGGGTCAGCTCGTGGATGTCTGTCTGAAGCTCGGCGAAAGCTGCAGATGAATGAGAGAAATAGAAGAGATAATTTGCCATTACCTGTATGACCTAGTAGCAGCCAAATGCCTTGATGTTTTTATCATGTGTTAAGTTGACCAATGAATGTACTGTATTACTAACTTATCGAAATCATAAAAGCTCCCCTAAAGCTGGCTTTAAAGGCTCAATCATATAAACATTTGAACTGGTAAGCTCCAGTGAGATCAGTTCATTTTGCGGTAACTATTAGTGAAATGAAACATAACTTTGGTGAACTTTTGTAAGGCAAAAGCAAACTTTATGGACAAGGTTGACTTTTTGTTGAAACTTTTGTTGAGAATGTTGAGATCAGTTAAAGGATTTAGCCTATCAGCTATGTTGTACCGGGTTTCTTAAGCCCCGCACTGCGCGAATGTAAACTGCATTTCACTATAAGGAGACACAGTTTTCAGACAGCACAGGTACATGTTTTGGATGACCAGTGTAAAAGTTATAGTCCACGCTAATGTGAATTTATGCAGCTACTGGAAAGTCCACTCCTTAGACATTAGCTTAAAGGAGACATCATGCAAAATCCACTTTTTTAGCCCTTAAATACATTTTGTTGTGCACTTTGAGTATCTAGCAGTGCAGAAATTTTAAATGTATTCTCTCCCTGCATAGATATCTTTATATTCTTTTTGGGTCATAATTTTCAGCCTATTCAGTATTCCCTGTTACATTTTCTTTTCTGTTATGCCACAGCATTTGCTGTGGAACTGCTAATCAAAGGCATGGACTTCCGGCTAACCAATTTTGTGAATCCTCCTTTTCTTTTCTTGCAGAGATTTTGTAGTCCAGGTCAGTTTTACCGGAATACACTTTAGTTGTATACAAATGTAATTTTTAGGACACAAGCGTAAAAGCCTACCTGATAAAGTCACAGCAATGATCACAAAGATCACCACTGGATAAAAGGATGATTCTGTGATCTAAGTGTATGGCAGTGAAATGGCACCACTGTACAGTAAGTGAGATATATGTGTCAGATGAGGAGCCTGCCAGAGGCAAAGAAGGGAAAGCAATTCAGAAGGACAGCACAACCCGTGCAGAGATTTCAGGTAGAGTGTCTCTGCGTTTGAAAAATGGCTAGACAGACTAAGTAAAAAAAAGGTCAGTAATGATTTGAAAAGACAAAAAAAAGAGGCCCACAAAGGCAGTAAATGAGGACCAAAATGCAGACAAGAGAGTCATGAGAATACACAGGCACTAACTCATTATCCAGATCCAGGATCAGCAATTTAGTTACATTCAATAAAGAGAAGGTTATTATGTGTGGGTGAAAAAGCATAAAATAACTATGATTTTGTGTCTAAGTGCATTTAGGTATACAGAAATCCATGGAAATACATATTCTGCTGACAGACAGGGCTAAAAACCTAGTTAACCAAATCCATTCCTTGGAGTCTTTGTCCTGACAATGTCAGCCTTTGCTTATCCTTAAAAAAGGCCCCATAACAATGACGCCCAAAAAGAAATCCTGCTCGGGGAGAGAGAAAAGCAGAACCAGGAGAAAAACAAAGTTCCTGGAAAGGAAAGTCAATTAATTGCATGAGTGGATAATTATTAAGAGAGCGACGGATGAGTTTTCATGCATAATTTCCCCCAGCTGTTATTGGACTGTTTGGTCCACAAGAGAAATGGAGAAGAGAGGAAGCGGAGAAGATGAAGGAAAGAAAAAGAAAGAGAGATCAGGAGGTAAAGATGTGAGGAAGGAAAACAGACAGGAAATTCAGATGATTGAGGGTATAAGTAATGAGGACTAAGGGCAAAAGACAAAAAAAAAGCAGCACTAGAGAAACAGCATGAAAGATAACGGCAAAGGCGAGAGTGACAAGAAGACAGGGAGGGAAAACAGCTAGAAAAATGCTAGATAGTCAAGGAGACACAAATTAGACATAGGCTTGCTTTCATATCCCCACTTCATTTTCCACCCCACTTCTTCTCTCTTCTATCTATTAATCAGTCTCCTATTTACTGGTCAAAGGGTAAATCTGCTTAAAAGCATCCAAGCAGGCAGACCTCACTAAGCTCAAGCTTCAGAAAACATCCTGATCAGCGCACACAAAATGAGACATAACAATACCTCAAGCACAGCTCAAAACAGGACGATGACCTTTTCTCAGCTGCAGCCACGGCCATGAACACCTCTTGAACTGTGACAAACGCATCACCCCGTACTTTACAGTCCGTTTGTTCCGTGTGAAATGTTCATCGCTTGCATACTAGCAGCACAAGAGACATAATGTCAGTGTTGCTAATAGAAGTATCAGCCCAGAGTTTGAATACCAAGACTTACAAAGTCCATCATCTCTTTAATCAGTGCACCAGGATAATTACACAATTTAGTTTTCACTGATAAAAACAAAGTGTAGCATCACTTTACATAGTCCACAAAGTCAAGCCCAGCTGCAGTCCAGCCAGATCACCTAATCTAAATGGCAGCCTGCCATCTCCCAGATATCAAATTGGCAAATCTCATCTAGGGCGTGTTTTAAGATTCTTTAGCAATGACCACAGATGCTGCCCATCTGCAGGCTCCCTTGCAGCTCACCTCCACCACAGATCCTCCTTTCATGCTGTCCCTGACCTATCATGTGCACTCCCCAGCCACTTCATTAGGGATACCTGCTGAACAGCTTGTCAAAGCAAATATCTAATGAGCTAATCACACAGCAGCAACTCGATGCATTTAGGCATGTAGACATGGTTAAGACAACTTGCTGAAGGTCGGCTGTATGCATCCATCCTACGTTCTTGGCGCCTTTTGGACCACTCAAGTACCCACTCATCGTTTAAACACCACAGCTTACCTAAGTATCGTGACTGGCCACATCCATCCCTTTATGGCCACAGTGCGCCCATCTTCTGACGGTTGCTTCCAGCAGCATAATGCACCATGTCACAAAGCTCAAATGTCAAAATGGTTTCTTAAACATGACAATGAGTACACTGCACTCAACTGTCCTCCACAGTCACCCGACCTCAATCTAATAGAGCACCGTTGGGATGATGTGGAATGGGAAAATTACATCATGTATTTGTAGCAGATAAATCTGCTGCAAATGCATGATGCTGTGATGTTGACTCTATCTCTTGAAGAATTAAGGCAGTTCTGAAAAAAGGGGCTCAAACCTGGTACTAGAAATGTGTTCCTTATTAAGCGACCAGTGAGGATATGTTGTTTTTGATGCCTCCTATGCTCTGTGCTGGCTCTAAGTCCTGCTCTCCCTGCCTTGTGTGTTCCACATATGCACACTGAAGGCTGGGAGGGTCCCTAATAGAGCCATGCTGTCAAATATAAATTAATGCAGGTGGAAATATTCTCTTTTAGACTATGACTGAAGTAATTTAACCACAGGTTAAACTTAGCAGGTTCAATTTTGACTGCTTGAAATATAGTTGTTTGATTTGTGCTGTTTTATCATTATCAAATGCACTGTGCGAATTTGTGACTGCAGGGTAAGGCGTTCAAATAATCTGATATTTTATATTAAAAAAATGTAGCTCAGTTGCAATTTTCCGCTCTGTTGCATCTAAAAGTGTATTTTTTTTTCTGCAGGAAAACAATGTTTACTGCGGATGACAATAACGGAGACCCTCGTGCCAAAGAGAGCGCTCAGGATGTTTCACTTAATATACACGTAATGAGAAAAATGGATAGAACATTTGTTGCTTACTAACATCACACTCAAACTTGAAAATAAATGATAAAATAGAAATAGAAACAAACATTAAAAATTCCTATGTGAGCGAGTGTTTGATAGAAGCTAATGTGTGACCGTGTGTCACTGCTCTATCGTGATTTTCCTTCTAACATGGAGTTGATGAGAGTGTTTAAGTTGGATAGTGCAAACGTTGTGCTTTTCCTGGAAAGATCCTCATGTGTTTCGGATGTGAGCATGCACGCACACATGCATACGCACACACAAGGCCTCAATCTACACGAATGCAGTGTAAAAATGCCACAGCACTGAGTGTACTCAAATTAGCATGTAAACAACGCCTTAGCGTGAATTGGTTTGAAAGTTCATTTGCATTTTGTTTGTCTGCACACTGTCACACAGGACTCTCTATTCCATCCTTTAACCCTTCAGAGTGACACTTGGTGTCAGCAGCTGGCTTTGTAACGTGCATACATGATGCTTAATGCAATACACTAGCTTGTGTACAGTGTGATATCTGCTTCTTACGGATGACTGAACCAAGCGTCCCATCTCTGCCCCCCTGAAGACTGTTAGAACAAAGCCAGGCTCACACATACTCTATACACTTCCTTTTGCAACCACACGCATAGTCGACCGCCCACATCATCTGTTCCTCCGCCCGCGCGCGCTGTCTTGTCTCCATAGGCCAGCTGGGAGTGCAGCAGGCGGGGCGGGGTGCTTTTGGTGGGTGGGAATAAGGCCATGCTTCACTTCCTAGCAAAACCGAGGGCTGTGATTTGTGTAGACTTCAGTATTTTCTTGTCTGCAAGAGCGGAACTTTTTCTAGTCGTGTTTCGTGAAAAACACAAATGGCAACAGCTTAAACTGAGGCGAACGCAACAAGGAAGAAACACATTCCTGGAAATGTCACCTCAGTCAGGGTACGTGCAGCGGTCGCCCTGAGAATGTTGTAGGTTTTGTTTGACAGCTGATCCCCGGCAGGTGCTGTGACTCTGTGTCATGACCATAGTGTAATCATATTATAACTTTATAGCATGGCTGCGTGCGCCTCTGTTATTATACTGAGTGTAAACACCTGGACCGTCCACACATCAGTCATCTGCACTCTGCTGCTGAGGCTCCCCGTTAACACAAGCTCTCGCTCCTTTAACCCACTTTCTTTGTCTCAGTTTCTCACACACATATTTCTCTCACTTCTCTGCAAATAATCCCCTTGTTAGCTTGACCTCAAATAGGCCTCTCACACTATCTACTTTTCAGCTGTGTGTGCGTTTTCTGTCTTTCTGACAGTCTTGCTGTTGAGCAGTGTTTTCACTCGGCGGTATGGACAGATGACTGACACGTTAGACTGAGCTCTCCACCACCATCATTATCAAAACAGGTGTCCACTCCTCCAGTGGAGACCTAGATGCCAATCTATGCTTGTTGGAGGCTTGTGCTTCTTCCTGAGACACCTTATAGTGGCTTTCCTCTAATTGACAGATATCTGTGTGTCATTATGGGTTCAGCTTTGAGTGGAGGTTTTATTGCTCTGTAAAATATATCAGTATTTTCTGATGCCCTTCTGTGCATCCTGCTGGTATATTTCATCTCTGCCAGAACAGAATTATACCGCCAAATAAAAATGACTGCAGATTAAATAATTTTATTTTGACCCTGTCAGGAATATCCTTTAATACTGTTCAGCATGCACGTTTCTTATTATTAAACTTCAAGCCCATTTTCACCAAGTGATGTTGAATACTCACTCAGCTTAGCAGACTCCCACACTGCGATCAGTGTCGTTGCAAGTTGCTGACCTTTAAGCAAGTTTACTCAGACAGTGTGTGGGTACAAATAGATTAAGAAAGTCTAAAGTGCTTTGAGTGGCAAATGTGTAATTTATCTACTTTTTGACTGACATGTAGTTTAACTAGATTAACAACTTATTAGACACTAATTTAAAAAAAAAAGTAGAACAAGTTAAATATGCACTAAAAAAATCTATATCAGTTCTCCCCATTGATAATCAAACTACATACAGTACTCAGCTGCCTGTGCAGTACATCTCACAGCTTTCAGCTCTAATAACACTGTCTTAGACCGGCCAGGGCAGCCCTTCTTCTGCTCTCTAGTCTCAGTGAGCTTGGAGTTGTGGTACATCAAGCAGTTCTCCACCTATATCTCCAGAGCAGAAAAGGCACTACCGCGGCCTAACCCAAGACGCTGAAGTCAGAGTACATCACACAGTGGAATGAGCTCCTCCCTGAGGAAGCAGCTAAATAATATCCACCCCAACAATGGCCTGGCCAGCAATGCAACTGGTAAGGGAGGCACGGGGAATTAGCTGGTTAGCAGTGGCTCAGCTTCCAAAAAAACCCAAGAAGAAACCAGGAAGGAACGAGGGAACATGGATAAAATCTTTGTCACAGATGGATAAAAATAAGTAAGTAGCTAAAATAAATTCACAAATATACTTAGACAGCCTATAAAGAAACCGGACAGTCCACCAAAGTACAGTCTGGGAAACGCTGCATATGTTAAATTAATATTAGTAGGAAGTATGACCTGAAACAGAAACAGCTTTGTTAATCATTTTTACCCACTAGTATGTATGTTATTAACTATTAATTAATGTGATATATATATATATATATATATATATCACATTAATTATACTTTGCTTGTCGTATGATCACTGTATAGTTTCCAGGCAACCAGCGGAGAAGCCAGCAAGCCAAGAAGCGAAGAAACGTAAGCTCCCATTAAACAACTCGTCAGAACACTCTGATCAAACAAGGTTGAAAATGTTAATTTGTAAAGTTTAGAGGGCATGTAGGTGGATATTACCTTTAGATAACTGCAAACTGTCTCAATTTACTTCAATTCTTCATATTATGTTTTGCTAAGCAGCTTCCAGCTAAAGCTTTATATTTAGTGCACAAAATTGAGAGTATCAATTTTCTCATCTAGCTCTCAATAAGAAAGTGGAAAAATATATTTCCAAAATGTCACACTTCCCATTTATCACTGTGCTCAAATAATAATTTTCACACGTTACCTAAACTGTGTAACTGCAGTGGAATGTGTTCTGATGAAAGACACCCATTCACAAGCATTCTCCACCTTTTAAAAAAAACCCTCCTGTTTAATCTATGGATGGTTTTATTATTTTCCAGCAGGGTAAGGGTAAAGGTGAATCCACAGCCTACCTTCTTTACACTCCAAGGCCACTCTGGACTCCAAGTTGTCCATTTGAAGCTGCAGACGTTTCAGGGTGCGGTCAGCATCCCTTGACTTCCTCTTATAGGCTATCAGCACAGCAATGATGACCAGCAGCAGTAGGCCGCCACCCCCTCCGATGCCGATGATGGCAGGAAGAGTTAGCAGGCTGTCAGAGTAGATGTGAAGCGTCCCGGGGGAATACTCGAAGCCGCCGGCACGGATCTGAACACACACAAGTGAAATTAAATGATCAGAGAAGAAAACAGAAATAGAAACTCCTCAATTGCCTTGCTCCCCCCCCCCCACACACACACACACTGACACATAGTTGTTCACAAGAGAGCCGCTTGATAAAACCTGTGTTCTTCTGGTGGCCACCAAATGGCTGCACTGCTGGAGGTGAGTGTTTAGCGCGTTGCTCAAAGGAAGAGCCAAGATAGTTGTCAAGAGCTGAGAAATTCCTACTTACTTACTTTCCCCTACACAGTCTGGGGATTTGCACTAGCACCTTAGCACAGAGAAAGAAAAAGAAAACGAGAGAAAACAACCGGCGGTCATTTCTCCAGCAGCAGATGGTTTGAGAATAGATAAGGTGGTCTGAAGAGATCAAAAGTTGCTGGTCTGATGAAAGAGAAGCCGCTTGACCCAATTTCTGCAACAACGATCATTAAATTTTTAGCTTTTCTGTACTCAAACTAAACAGGCAGATCTTTGACAGGCTTATACTGTGGAGGCTTACATCACCATCAGTGCTCTGAACATTCTTGTAGGAAAGGTTTTCGATTCTTGCCTTTAGGGGAGTAGCTTCAGAGGGCTTTGATAATGAAGATCTCACAAGTTAGCTCGCTCCCTTCATTTAATGCTACACTATCTGCAGGCTCAATGTATGGGTTAGATATTGTGTTGTTTATGTCCTCATTTATCACCGTCAACTTCAATAAGCTGATAGAGGTCAGAGCACATCTAGAGATTTTTTTCATGCAGTGCAGCAGAGGTTGATGCAGATGGTGTTAAAGGCACATACACATCCACTCATTAAACAACTATAGTACACGTCCAGGGCCCACACACTGATATACTACACGCACACACACACACACACACACACACATAGTATAAGTAATCAAACAAAGTAATCACCAGCATTTAAATCTCTCCCCAAGGAGCCATGGTAATTATGGGAAGTCAAACATTTTTTTTATGACTAACTACATTTACATAAGCACAGTTTGTCGCATTGAAAAAAAAAATACACACACACACACACACAGTACTGGTATCCATCAAATCAAGCAATCCACCGGGGGGGGGGTTGATAACTGATTCAAATGAGGTGCGATTATGCACTTTGAAGTTCTTGTAAGTGCACTTTCATGTTATCGTTATCAAAGTGTGATTAAAAAAATAAAATAGAGAAGCTGTTGTATCAATATCAATGTAGTCAATACCCACAAATTAAATGTGCAATAGTAGAGACAATTAAAGTGGCTTTGTGTAAGCTCATGCAGCACAATTAGTTGTGTGGACATGATCAATTTGCAAAGAAGATGGCTTGCAAAGGAGACTGAGCTAAATTAACTTTAGCAGGAGTTGGGATTAGTTACGTAACAGAGAGATGACATGTCCTTAAACATATTTAATGCTGCTGTTTTAATTTTTGTTAATAACAATGGGCTGCACTGTGTGGCAGAAGTTGGTCAAAGTAATGAACACAGAGAATTAATAGCTAACTCTAAACACTCCTTTGGTTTAACGGAGTATTTATTGGTAATGTGGCATGTGGCTACTAATCATTAGCAGGCCCTTACAAACAAACAACAAACAAAAAAAACTTCAACATTTAATGAGTAGACTGCAAATGAATTTAGCTTTCACAAATAATCAGCTTACAAATAATCTATAAAGACAGCTGTAACAGCCGCACTCACAAAAAAATGCAGCACCAAAGGCCAACGATGAGACACGTTTTTCGTATCTGCATGCAATATGATTGGGTAGCAATGGGGCGATTCTGCTTTTCATGTATTTTAATCCAGCAGTTCAGGGTAATATTCCAAATAATCAAAAGTGATAGAAAATTCAGTGATTCTCAGGCTGGAAAAAGCTAAAGCATAAATCATAAAATTTATGCCTCAGTTACACTTCAGCAAAAATCAGATGGCAAACCTTCTTGCGACTACAAAAAATAATTAAAAAAAAAATCAGTGGTTGTGTGGTTGCATTGAATTTTTAAAAAAAAACACTCTCAACTGCAATCTGACTGCACTCACTCTTAGACAAATTGGTGAAGGTTTGCAAATAACTGCTGTCTTAATAAATACTGATTGCCAACATGTTCCAATCAGTCTGAATCAGTTAAATCTAAAGCTGCTTGTTTATGGCAAACAAAATTATAAATTATGTAATTTTTTATATATAATATTAAGATTATGAATGAAACAGAAATAATAAATAAATACTAAAGTAATGCCAGTTACCTAATAATACTAGGAACATTTTTGAGTTAGACCAAATCAATTTGCTCACATTTTAGTGCCACAACTTACTGACACATCCTGTGCATGTATCCAAAAGGTTTGGTATTAACAATGGAAGGGATGTAGGTCCAATTAGTTTCTGTGGGGTGGGGCAAACAGGGTCTGGTATGGTGCTAATTACACCCGTGGAACAAATATTGGTAGGAACATCTCTTTACTGTCCCTAGCTAATCATGCCCCATGATGTCTTTTAATAGTCTGATTGGAGTTTTATGTATTTATATGATTGTTCATGTATGAATGTGTGTTGATGATTATCATCAGTGGTGAACTGAAGGCAATTTTCCACTAATGTGGACAATAAAGTGATTCTTGATTGGTAGGGAGGTGCAGAGCAGCTTATGACGTAGATCTCCCACTCAATAAGTAACGGTAATTAACACATAATTAGCAGAAGCATAAGTGCCGGCAACGTCACTGGACACTTATATAGGTTACATTGTAGGGCCACAAAGACCCAGACTGCATCCCCAACTTTGAAGCAACGATTTCAAAGACAAGATTACAAGCTCATTGCTCATGGTTGCAATACTTTTGGTTGTGTTGTGGTATCCAATCACTCTTCTCTCTAGTGTTACTCTAGCATTAGTTGAGTGTCATATAGCAGCTTCAGTTTCGGGGTCCGGGTCCTTGTGCATCTTGGCGTATGCTGTATCTCAAATTGCATACTTGTGCACTATGAATACCCTTGTGGTGGTGTACTCATAACTTAAAACCACACACTTTCGTCTCTTGATGGTCATTATCTTAGCAGAAGAACAGGAGGATCCATCAGAATGCTCTCAGCCAGCAGAAGCAGCCAGTGCTAGCCAGCGAGCTAATGGCAGTTTCAGGCACTGCAGTAGAAGCCTTGTTAAATGTGTTTATGCATGATATAATCTTCACTTTAGAAGTGTTTAGAAGGAGGTGTGAAAAGTTATAAATGTTCATAAAGTTCAGTAGCTATAAGGACAATCACAGGCAAACGTCTTTTCTACAACTCTGCATCACTTACAGTTCACACTGCACAAGTAAGTTTATATCTGATTGTACAAAAGTGTACACACAGATGAAAGTGAGAAAAATCTTTACTGGGGTATTTGAACATAAATGAGGCCAACAGTAATGTTATCAGAACGCTTGTGCTTCTGCAGCTATCGGTGTGTTCCACTTGAAATCTGAAGTTGGAATTTCGGAGTTCCCAGTTGGAATTTTCAACTCGAACGCTCCCTCAAGTTGGACTTTCAGAATTTCAGAGCAGCCCCACAAATCCCAACTTCACAATGTAAAATGTCAACAGTGCACGTAAACTGTAGTAAAAATGAAAAAGTAATCTCTACAGACACTGCTGTGTATTTGCGACTGGCCATTGGCTGTAGCTCAGGTGGTAGAGCAAGTCATCCAGCAATTGGAAGGTTGGTGGTTCCCTGGCTGCTCCAGTGTGCATGCCAAAGTATCCTTGGGCAAGATACTGAACCCAAAGTTGCTTTCCAATGCATTCATCGGAGCGTGAATGCGTGTGAACGGTCTAAAAGTGCTACACAAGAACCAGACAATTTACCATTTACTGGAATGGGTTTAACTCGGGAGTGAAGTCACTCCCAGCTCTAACTTCCGAGGCAAATGAAACACAGCAAATGGCAAGTCCAAATGTCTGCCGTGAAGAAGGCCTCTAACCACAATAACAAAATTCCCATAACTCTTTGAAACTGTTATTTTATGCAGCAATTTAACATAAAACTGAATCCTCCAGGACACTTAATTTAAATATTAATGAGTCTTCACATGTTTATTTTAGGAAAATGGAAATGCACCGAAAACCACTATTCTGTATGTCGCAATTGCAAGGGCTTTTCACAATATATGACCGCTAACCTGAAATCTGTGCTCATACATTTTACAGTATGCTTGAAGTGCAAAATGCATGAGAAATATAGAAGAAATGGCCACTTTGTTACTTCTCCAGTCATCAGCTCTAATCTGAGGTCATTTGTATGTATAAAAGAATTAACCAGGGGGAAACATATCCTCAGATGACATGAATGTGGCATCAGTTTAAGCAAAATTAAGGTGGTGACACATTTTCTAGGCATTTGTCTATTTTTATTATCCTGTCAGACTGAAGGACTGGGGGAGGAACTTAAAAAGCTGAAGGCCAAAACAACAAACAAGTTTCTTCGAAAACTCAAGGGAGGCACACAGCTGCCAACACACAGCTGAGCATCTAAAGGGACGCACAAAGACACACTGACAAACACATACGACTTTCCTTACAGTACACTAGCTCATGCACACGACAGCGCACAACAAGCCCAGTAAGTCTGGACACCCACTGGGGTCCCCTGTATGTAGGTCATTCTACATGGGGAATATTATTGTGCCACAGCTGTGTCCTTCTCCACAACATTCCAGCACACCACACACACACACACAGAAAAAAGGATGTGCACATAAACACAGATGTGCGAATACTCACGCAAACCAGAAACAAGCCACAAACGCAGTCCATGTAGTCTCACACACACACACACACACACACACACACACACACACACACACAGACACACACACATGCGCGGAAGAGGAGATAGGAACAGACAGCTCTATTTTTTCTTCGGCTATTGTCAGACGAAGGACTAACTCCACCACCCCCGCCAACACGTCGCATTGCTCCGAGATTCAACATGACATTTCGTTCAAAAAAGAGAAAAGGAGGGATAAAAAAAGAAAAAAAAATCCAAGCCAGATCCACCTTGGAGCTGGCTGGTTCCGTTGAGAGCTATCATATTGAATTACATGGATGCACTGTCAGTGGCTTTCTAGGTATATTGGCTGTAGCTAGCAGGGAGTAAATGTCATAAAGATATAGTGAAATGACTGTGAAAGGACATTGGTGATAAGTTTAAAAGGGGTAGAAGGAGGGGAGGGGTTTGAGTGGGTGCGCTGTTGGGATATTCAGACATACATCCAAAAATATTCGCAGTGAGTGCTGCGTCGCCTGGTTGACGTTTGACCTTCTTCCATACAGATGCTCCAGGAGCTGCGTTGTGATTTTGAAAGTCTGCTCCAGTCAGAGTGAATCAGGGATTTCACTCTGGAGTCGACTGACAGCTCAACACTTTGGACAAGTAAAGCTGAATGACTGCCGCGGGACTCGGTTGTAAGCGTCTTGTCTGACTTTTCCCGGGACTGTTTTCTGCTGGATCGGTAAATATAAAACACTCGAAATGAAAGTGGCATCAGCAGCATTTACACCGCGGCTGTTGGTGGGGAAGAAAAATGGCTGCAACTTGAGACGCTTCACTTAATCATGATGTGACCATGACTTTCCAAAAAAAAAAATAGCTACTTTAGCTTGGATTTGCTGGGAGTTGGACAAAATTTGCACATCAGAAAGGTTTATACACAAGCGAGGTTCCTGGATTAGCGCTTAGAGACAAGCTTAGTGTCTTCATATCAGCAGCATCCTGGAGAAACAATTCTATTCTTAATAGCACCTTTTATGTTTTCGCACAGCTCTGGGACTCTACTGTTGACAGAGCCTTGTCATGGGCATAAACTGTAGCAAAAGCAGATATTCATAAACTTGTATAACTTACCAAATATGTCACACATAATTTAGCTCTCCATTTGTCCTCATTCACTTCCAGTTTTTTTTTTGTATTTTTGTGCTTTATAGTCATACAAATATAATGTTTATAATACCAGATGCTCAGACAGCAGGGGTCCTCTCGGCTGCCCAGCAGAGCAGGGCGGCTCACTGACCAAGAAGAAGAGCAACTCACGAAATACCTGCGTAGGCGTGCAGAGGCCCATTATCAGCAGCCATCACCCATGTGTTTTAATGGCACATTGTGCTAGCTAATGTAAGTTTATCATCCTAAAAAGCTAATTGGTCATTCAAAAGCCATTTTTCCAATTATGGTAGCACAGCTGAAAACTGCTCTGATGATTAAAGAAGCAATACGTTTTGGATAGATTAATGTGTCTGAAGTATCAGACTTTTTAGCTTTGAGCTGCAAAAAAGAAAAAAAATAAGAAAACAGAGGCTGTTTTTCTAAGAAATGAAGGCAATTTTATGTAGAAAATTACTAAACTACTTACACCTTTATACAACAATGTATGCTGCCAGTGAAAACTGGCTCTGACTGAAACAGAAAGAAGTGGAAGGCCCTGGTGCACAGCTGAAGAAGTGAAGAGGTGACTAAAGGATTGTTCTTTCCATCTGCAGTCATGTATATTTTATGGTATGGCTCCTTGGATAGTCATATGTGGGGACAGGAAAAGCAGCAGCAAAACCACTACATGGAACAAAGAAGGGATCAATGACAGTAAATATAACATTGATTAAATCAGATCAGCTGGGGGGAGGAGCTTGACTGTGACTGTGGGCCCAGCTTAAAAAGGGAACCCAAAATGAAGCCAGTTAGATTCTATTCTTTTATTAATAATGAAATAACCAACACAACACTGAGCTGTTCTTGCAATCTGTGACATGTCTCTATGGGACTTGACTTAAAAGCTTTGCAACCGGTTGCAACCCATTCCTATATTCCTGTGTGCCTATTGTGTCTATTGCACTTATTTGTATTTCTGTGTAGATTTCCAACCGATGGCAGCAGATTTATCCAATTTATTACTGTTAATTGCTGTATTATTAGACTGTGTGTAATTGCCAACTTGACTCCACTCAATTGCAAACTGATTGCAGACTGACTCCATCTCCCTGCATTGTCTTAACGCACCAAAGCTGGTTTGAAGCAACTGACGTGGCCTACAGACCTGGTCCCTCTCATCAAAGCAACCATTTCTAATGCAATGAGATCACAAGTTCATTGCACACAGTCACAATAATTTTGGTCATGCTGCAGTCTCCTATCACTGTTTTTCCTAGGCCCTGTTTACAAGAGAACATTTTCAGGTGAAAACGGGAGTGTTTTGATGCGTTTCGGGCTCCCGTTTACACGAGTCCCTGAAAACGATATTTTTTAAAAAATGGGTTCAGACCTGAGCGTTTCCGTTTAAAGGCGAAAATGTGACTTGGGGTACTGGCACTTGCACATTATGCTTGCAACTCCTATACCCACACATCCAATTTGTGGCCCGGGAGCTACATCGTTTTCAACGTTACCATGTGAACAGAGTTCGTTTTTAAACATTTGAACAAGTTACTTTTCGAAAACAAAAATGGGAAAAAAACCCGACAGTTTCAATTGAAAACGTTCTCGTGTAAACGGGGCCCTGGTGTGACTGTAGCATAAGTAATTGCCTTTACATAAAAAGTGTGAAGCTTTCACAGCTCCTGAACGAGGCCTGCAAACTCAAGCGAGGTGTGAAAGGTGAGTGAAGCCGACACCCTGCTGAAGAGTGTTGCTTAAGGGTAGTTTTAACATGTAAAGGAAGCATTTCTGTGCCTTTTATTTTGTTTTCCACTGTGGGTTTAAAGATGTTTGACAGCAGCAAAGTACCTGTCAATCTACACCCTTTTGTACCGACTACAAAATTATATTCAAGTCCATCCTTTTCACTGCAGTGATGAGTATTCAGATAGCCAGCGGGTAGCCAATAATCCTGACGATCTATTAATTACTTTAGTATGTTTGGATTTGGGGCTTGTGGTTAAACAAAAGAAACACAAAGACTTTATTGTTGGCTCCGGGAAATTGCGGAGCTATTTCCACTGTTAATGGAAATTTTAGAGACCAAACAATGGATAAATTGAGAGCATTTATTCTAAAAGGCCAAAAGTTTAAAAAAAAAAAAAAGTGGCCTGTGACAGAGTTGGTGCTCTCTGTTCACCTAAGTGTGGATGCATGAATATATGAGGAGTATGATGCAGGGAAGATGAGTGTTGCTTTGATTAGAGATGAGTGTGGGCGGAGGACTGACTGGCTGTGGATTTACTGTGGGTTAGGTACATTATCTTCCGTGTACTATTAAATGTCTATGCCATCACAGTAAAGTGAAGCTAATAAAAATACAGGAAAAATGGAAAAGGGCACTGAGGGACTCTGAAATCTAAAACCAGCAGCACCTGCAGCGGAGAAGTGCTGATGCTTGCACAGCTGTTGATCTGGATATGCTTCAGTGGCTAGAAAGAAACATGGCTTTGCATCTGCAGACATGTCTAAAGGTCTAGTGTGGTCATGTTGAGTGTATTAAGTGAACAAGTGAACGATTTCCCCGTGAGGAGCGCCACTTAATGGATTTGACTCAAGATTAAAAGCAGTGCAGTGGCTGAAAGTGTGCAGATGCTTTAGATTATCGAGGTTCTGGTTCTTGGCAGGAAAAAGTTAACTTCTGCCACCTTTCTTACCCCATCAACAGGTAAGCTGATATGAAGGCCAATAAAGATCAACGTGTTAATTAAGCGTAACATATTTAACAGCAGCCTTGGTGTGAAAGCTCACTGAAGCACATCCTGGATCTGTCAGAGGAAATTGTTTAGAAAAGACACGAGGGGTTATTCACACAACTCAGCAACAAGGTTAGAATGACATTACGGGCTGAGATTGTCAGACCAGAATATCTCCATATTCATCAACAGGAATTACTGGGTCAGTGTGGACACACCAGGAACAGCTTGTTATATTCTCTGTTCTTTTTATAAACTGCTTCTTTAAAGAATCCTGCAAACTGAAAACTGACCCAGTAATTATATTAGGAAAGAAGTCTACCATGAAGGTCTCAGCCTGCAATATTGAGCAAGTTTTCTTTTATATACCCCCTTCGATGGTGCAGATAATGTGGGACAGAAAAGTCAAACAGTAAACCAAAGTCACATCAGGTCAATGTCCCTGACGGGGACTGAGATGAAGAGGCAGGAGCTGACCGTGACTTTGTGTTGTCCAGTGAGGTTGGGCCATTCACAGAGCAGCTGGCTCTCAGACAGGGTGAGGATGCAGGGAGTCTCTCCAATCAGCACCGTATAGTTCAGGCGACTGTTACCCGGAGCCGCTGGGATCAGGTTGCGACCCTAAACACACACAGGGAGAGGAGTGATGAGGAGAGGCACTCACTGCAGGCATTTTTTATTTACAGGCCATGCAATATGATTTGTTTTTGGTCTTTTATTGAACTCCAAAGTGAGAAAATTGTAACCACAAGCCTTTATTGTTAAATGACTTTTATCTAGCTGCCTTTCTTGATGGCTCACAATGAGCATTTTTCTGCTAATGATATGATTCTTTGATAAAAATCACTCTGGTTTCGGTAGTACTGGGAAGAAAGCAGTCAGAGACAATAACACTGCTAATTTAATACCCTCGTAAAGGACTTAAAGGACTGGTGGTTCTCCATATTCTTCGGCTAACACTGAAAACATAAGGTCAAATATAATTGTCATAAAAAACACATTGATTTCCAACAACACAGCTGTAATTTCTAGCAATTGCTACTTGAATAAAGTAAACAGTGCATTTGTAGGGGACTATTTTCAGTCACATACATTATTGTGTAAAAGTCTTGAGTTTCCCCTTATTTCTTCATACTTTGCTTCCAAGGGTCCAGGCTTTCCTGTCATGTTTTAAAGTAGTTTCAAGCAGTTTTGCAGGCTTTTGACGACCTTTCAAAGTTCTTCTTTAGACATTGGATACTTTTTCATTTATTTTCAGTCTCGTCCTTGAACCTGAGCATTTTCAGAGGATTGTTATTAAGTGACTTAACACTGACCTATGAATCATTCAAGAATAAAAAAGGCACCTAACTCAATGGAGGAGCCTACAAATACACAACTGAGCAAAGACACAATTTTAAATTTAATCTTCAGGCACCTTGCTACTAGCACAAAAACACATAATTTGTTCCCATTTCTTTTGTTTACGTTGCTAAAAAATGCCAACTATAACCCAGTCTGAAAGGCATAAAATAATATTTTTGCACCAACAAATAGATTCCCACGGAGCTATAAGCCAAATCTTGAAATATCTCAGTGTGGTGTGCAGTGTGTCCTTAAAGGTTAAGGACAAAAGAAGAAGTAGCAGGGCTAAAAAACTGTAGAAGTAGAAACTCTGAAAGTTAAATCCTTAAGAATTAGGAAATCCAGCTAAGAGCTGACAGGGGAACATCAACTGGACCATCAATGCAGGACCATCAACTGCAGCCCAAGCATCTGGCCCTTCAGTTGACCCATCTATCCTTTGCCAAAGCTTCATCAGAAATGGTCTCAGTGGCAGAATTGTTGTCAAGAAAACATTCTTATGGGAGGAAAACGGGGAGAAAAGACAGAGGTTTACTGAACTACACAACACCTGGACTGGAAATCAGTGACAACAGCTCTTGTGTACAGTAGTGGTTGGTTCAAATCTTTGTCAATGTACAGAGAATGTCAGGAAAGACACACAACAGTGAGTGTCTACAGGCCTCTGTAAAACACAGTGGAGGCTGTGTCATGGTTTGGGGTTGCAGAGTGTGATCCAGCATGCAATACCATCTGAAAAGTGTCTGATTGGCAGCAGCATCATTTTTCAGCATGACCGTGATCCTAAACACACCGCCAATGCAGTAAAAGCATTCCTGGATAGAAAACACACACACAGTGGAACACTGTCAGCCATGGATTGTGCTCCCAAGAGCCCGGACTTCCAAAGAAGAGCTTCGAATGTCCTTAAAGAAGCCTGGAGAACTATTCCTGAACACGACATAAAGAAATTTTAGAAAGCTGCCTCAGAGAGTTCAGACTGGGCTGAAGAATAAAGGTGCTCACACCAAATATTGACTTTCAAGCTTGTTAGAATTGTACAAACTCTGTTTTTGCCATATATACTGTACATATACTGTATTCCCATGTATGTTTGCACGTCTAAATAAATCACTGCACCGATTTCCCATTTTCCTAATAACATATGAAGAAATGAAGACTGGGTCGGGACCTTTGAGCAGTACTTTAAATGCAGGTTCTTTGATTATCCTAAAAAAAGGGTTAGAGTTGCGTTTCATCATTAGTGACGTAGACCTCACAGACTCAAGCAAAGCTACTTGATTACATCAGTTTACAGTATATGTTTGCAAATGGTATTCCTGATGCAGTGTTGTTTTTTGATAGTGATCTAATTATGTTTTTCTTGGACCCGACATGTTTGGTTTAAACATCATTTTCAATCCAATTCTCAGGATATGAATGAGAAATAGGTTTACCAATCCCCACTGTATATACTAGAGTAAACAATAGCACCAGGGAGGCACACAAACCCACACAGCCCACTCCTGTTTCGTCTTATGTCCTGTATTCAACACAAAGTCTGCACCCTCAAGGTGTGTAAATTCGAACATTTGTCAATTTCTGTTCCAGTCTTTCATTTCAATATCTAGTGCTATTTGATACACACCCTGTCTGTGATGGAAGGAGGACGCAGTTAGTGGTGTGAAAAGAAGGAAGCAGAGTTAACAGCGAGAAAACATAAAAAAAACAAATACAAGGGGAACGATGAATACAAAGAAAACAAGGCAGATAGGAAATGTGGTGCGAAAAAAGGCAAGAGTGGAGAAAAGATTATGAGAGGTAGGTAGAAAAAGATGAAAGGGGTGTACTCGAAAATGAGAAAGAAAGGAAGAAAAGTGAGCGAGCCAGACAGACAGAGCGCGGGAGTGAGAGAGGAGATAGCTGCCGTGTCTCCCGCTGGCTTAGCAGTGGGTCGCAGAGACAGACTCCGTTTTCCAATCCCATCGTCTCTGCAGGCCGCCACCCAGCCCCGCTCTGCAACCCTGTAAACATGCATCCCATTCCATCTCGCAAACACACTCGCTCACACTCACAGCTTCCAAGCCACATACAGTCAGAGTTCAAGCCAAACAAGCACTGGAGTTGCAACCACACACAGAGCTGTTGCCACACATAAACACAACAGGCAAGAAGCATCACGCGGGGACACGCTCTCAAAAGCACACGAGCACACGCAGGAAAGCACTCACAAGCCGCCAAGACCAGCTGAATATTTTTTTCTTCTTCTTTCTTCTCTCTCTCACTAACACACCTCAGTAAAAACACACCCGACACTACAGATGAGAAATTAATTGCGTGGCAGGCGCAGTGCACGCATCTGAGAAACGCTACCCCCACATCCCATCTCGCCAAATTGCATTTTTGTCCATCTCATCAGTGCTTCCAGTGGGTAGGCAGTTTCACCAACAAGCCAAGCAGGAGATTTGGCAATTACTGAGAGGCTCACTGCTAATAAATTATCATTTAAGAAATAAATTACGACGGTTACGCTGCTTTCCATCTCTTTATGGAAATAAACAGCGTAACACACTCTCTGTGATAACATAAGAGATAGTCGAGGCACACTCGAGCAAAAGATACAACACATCAATGTGACATTGATCTGAAAGAAATGAATTCTATATTGTCTCTTTATGTGAGCATTAAATAAAGCTTATTTACACTTTAAAGCCCACAAAGTGCCAGCAGTTAAAAGACTGTGTGCACTTTTGTCTCCACCCGCTGCAGTTATTTCTGCACTCTAATCCGCTGATTATTTTAATATCTTAAATATATTCTCTCCAAAACAGCCGCATTAATTCCTCCTCAGTTACTCTTTGACTAAACATTTCAGGTGAGCTGGGCGAGATAACGCAGTGACACATACACACGGCCCACAAAGTGCCAATTAATTCCCCGTACTTACATCCAATCACAGTTAATGAAAATAAAAACCAATGTAATCCAAACCTCTGGGCCTGTTTGTTTCCACTCTGCCCTTCCAGCTCCAAAGAATTAATACAAATTGAAAGAACTGCTTTTAAAAGACCTCGAGGCTGTGGGGAGGACGCAGTCAGAGACGCTGCAGTTGCTTACTGAAGGACGGATGCTGGCCTTGGTAGGTGTGGACATTTGCTTTCACCTTTCATTTATGAATTTGCGAGGTTTTTCTTCTCTTTAGTCAGAGACCTTAACACATTTTAGAGTTTGTTTTTTTCTTGTGTGTGTGTCAAGAAAAACAGCCTGTTAGTGTGTGGTTGTGTGTGTTTGTCAAAGCTACATTTGCCATCATTAATTGAAGATGGGTTCAATATATTTGAAACACTTGTGGCTAATATGAAAGTAGGAAACCTTGGGAGAAAACTATCTGCCAAGTATTTTTTTTTTTTTAAAAAAGGGTTAAAAAAAGATGAATGTTTTAAATAAAAACTTAGCTCTTTATTTAAATTTTGTGCTGTGAAGCACTGCAACATGTAAGCTTTAGCATGCTCAGCTGACGCGCTTTCTGCTTATGAAGGTAACTACAAGCTTCTGTCTGGATTTAGTTTAGTCTTAGCGACTGTGCTTGGATTGTTGACTTGAACTTTGCCAAACACACGAATTGATCTTTGCTCTAAAATCCTGTTCTCCTGGAATTTCTGTGTATTTCCCTGTAAATGGAGCCACATCTGTAAGGAAAATTCATCTTTTAAAACTAGCCATCATTACAGTACAGTCAGCTGACGCATGGTTCAAATAAAAGAGCTGATTCCATAGTGGGGAAAACAAACAAACAAAAACTAGTCTTTGACTTCTGCATTTCTCTTTCTACTTGCATGAAGTCACACAAAGACTCAAGTGAAAGAAAAACAACTCTTTATACACCTCTAACCACACTGAAGAAACTTTTAGATTATTTGCAAATCCCCAAGCAAATGTGGCAACTTTTAATTCTGTGTAGGTGTCTTATTCCCATTCTCCTCAAAGGTAAGAGTAAGCATCCAAAGGTAACAGTAATGTGTACTTGAATCTCTTTGTCTTCACAGCTGCATTGTACAATGTGTCCCTGAGAAGCTAATAAGCATTTGACAAAGCCTCCTAGTGCTGTTAGACAAAAACCTCAGATCGGAGGCCTGACAAATAAACTGAATTGTACAGCCAGCTGGAGAAATGCGCCATTCTGACCTTGAGAATAAGTGGCGATGTGGGTTTGAGCTCCAGTATCCCAGAGGGACTCAACGGTTCAAAGACCGGGTCGGGGTAGTAGCTGAATGTCTCGTTGACCACCACCAGAGCATTCACGTTGTCCATGTAGAACCCAATCTCATCGGGGCCGGTGCCAGTCTCGGAAAAACCGAGCTCGGAGTCGGCCACTGACGGAGCGAGGCACACCATGACTGAATTGTTATACACTGTACAGTTCTGAAAGTGAGACAAGAAAGAGAAATGTTCTTAGTCATGGGCAGGAGCTACCATATACAGTGTAATCTTGATAGTCACAATGAAGAACTATTGTATTTTTACCCAAATCCTAAACACTTAATTTACTAAACACTTAAACACTAATGTTGTTATAATTTTATTTACTAGGTGGTTACATACTGAACAAAAAAAGGCACAATTGCCTCTTTTAGAAATGACCTGCAGGCTATAATTTTCTTTTTAAATGGATCTGTTGGGCATAACAACCCATCCTTTTTAAAGTCAATGCCCTGTGAAACTACAATGCTGTTAGGCCTATTGGAAATGTAAATTGGTTGCAAATTTATGATCAACTGTTAATAACAGGCAATGTGCTCGGTGCCTTTGCTTGTACCTGAGAGTGTATTTACAATATTGCTTTGAAGAATACATGAATACATGATGTCATGGCCATGCTTGCATTCATTTATAAGACTGCCTGGATAATACTGTCTTAGGCACAACAAAGTTATTTTTAATTGCGACAGTGGAGTTTAAATAATGCATTTTCAGCATCACGGACCTCTCATACACAAGCACGAGCCTGCAATTTCACAAATAGCAACCAAATGCTGGCTTAAAAGTGAGAAAAATGTAACTGTGATTTGTAGTAAACGGATGACAACATTTAAAAGTCCTTTAAGAGCAAAGTAGCACTTTGATAAAGGGCTGTTTGAGACGCATCCTGTAGGTTGTTTCCCTCAGTAAATGACAGCGTTATCTGCAGACTGAAGTGCCTCTGTGCTGTTTGAAGTTCAGTCCTTAACCTTGAAAACTAAAAAGCTTCAGCTCAGTCACCAAAGTGCTTTGTGAACATTATCAATAGAAGGGATGAAATTCTTCAACTCTTCAAACAGGACTTTTGGTTTTGTGTGGATTTTCTACCTCTACCTCCCTAATGCACGCGTAGCTTCTCATGCTGTCTTTTTTTTTTTTTTTTTTGTAA
>VUQK01010210.1:10522-22789 GCA_015106715.1 Bujurquina vittata | reverse complement strand
ACTGATCAAGACAGAGTTTGTTTCTTCGAGACGTTTTTTCTCTCTCTCTGTCTCCTACTCACTCTCTTGCTCACACACACACACACACACACACACGCACACAGAGCTTTATCTTCCCCTTTATTCTGTCACATTCACACAAACTGTTGCATACTTAAAGCCGCTCACAGGCGCTCATGCAGTGGACCTGATCTTTACCTCCTTTTGTATCCTGTGTCAGTGGGCGCTCCTTGCCCCGCCCACATGATAGTGCCTTTCCCAGGACCCTTACTTCCTGCATTCACCCTGTTCCCATGACAACTAAGCTTTAAATGGGTAGAGTCGCTGCTATCAGCCAGACTCGTCAAAAACAGACTTCCAAAGAGTGACACTGGGAAACAACTCCTTGCTATCTACATGCTTCTTATTTCTCCTCAAGTCTTTTAGGTGTCACCGCTGTTTCCCCTCAGTGTGGGCAGCACATGCCTACCAATCGACTGTACGTACACACACACACACATATGCATATTTGGAGATTTTGGTGAACACACCCACTGTGAGATAGCTGCTTTGACTGACACTGAGACAGGCCTCTAAAAGGTGCAGCGGAAATGTTCTTCGGTAAACCGATGAAGTGTGGAGACAGAGGAGTGATATTCTACAGCCCCAGAGTGCCAGCGCACTGATACATGTTCAAAGAGATTTTCTCTTCTATGTTTTCCTTACTCTTTTGAGAAATCCATGTGTTTTTGATGACTCTATGCTGCTCATTTCCTCCCTGCTGCAGGGACTGTACAGTCTTTCATTTCGGATCCTCATAAACACACAGGGACTACACTGTGGTGTGAAGTGAGAAAACATCGGTGTGTGAAGGTGAATGTGTGTGTGTGTTTACACATCTTATTGCATTTTCCACTGTGCTGTGCATTCCTGTTTGTACATATGTGTGTCATTACACGTCTCCCTCTAGGTTTTGTCCATATGTGACCAAAGCTGGTGAATTATTGTTTAATGTATTTTTGTGCTGTACACTAATGGACAAAGTGCCCTCTTTAAATTTGTGCCTCTGTGTGTTTTTCACTGCAGGAGAAGCCGTATAAATGCAGCGAGTGCAACAAGGCCTTCAGCCAGAAACGAGGACTGGACGAGCACATGAGGACCCACACAGGAGAGAAGCCTTTTCAATGTGATGTGAGTGCTCAGCACTGTGGATGACCGTAACTGCCTAAAATTTATGAACCAAAAAAATAAATACTACTAAGTGTATCTAAAATTATAATTTTAAAAGAATGCATGTTAACGCTAGTTCATACATTTTTGTTTAATTTATTGATGTTTGCAATGGTATCCATTCCAATTTCACTTTGCATTTGTTACAGTAACTATCTCCTAAAGAAATATATTTGGGATTTTGCTTTAAAATTTCAGTTTTTCACTTATCGGTTACCTTTTGTCAGCAACACTTACCTATTCTGGGGACTGTATCCAAACCTTTTACTCGTACTGGACATAAACTTGAAATTATAGAAAAATTTAATAATACAGAAGCAAATAAAAGCTGAAATAACAATTTATGTTATATTTTAAAAATAATTAAGTTATATTTTATTCTATTGTTCATATATTTATAGATATATATAATTTTGGCAGTTTTGGTCCTCTGTACCACCAGCCACAGTCTGTTCTTTCTTGTTTTTAAACGGCTTTGTGTAAATGTGATGGCATGCTGGCACATGGCCAGATGTGTAGAAGAGTTGGGGCTCACTAAGAGGCAGATAGTGATCTTTCTTCTCTAGAGGGGCCCAGTGGGCTGATTCACATAAACACATTTAGAGGATCAGAGGACGAAATTACTCTCTGCTCATAATGCTGCAGGAGTAATAATTATTCTCAGAAAGTGAGGAGGGAACATGCGACAGAATTTATCTTAAGTGTTTCCGAAAAAAATCTCTGGGCTTTTGTTTTGATCCAATTTTGTATTTTTCTGTTTTTAATTTATAAAGCCACAACTGTCCTGAGGAAAAAAATGTGAAAAATCTCATGAAAATCAAATTCACCAAACTTTGGTCGTGAATAAAGACAAGAGATTCTGGGATGCAGGACAGCTTTCAGCATTGTTGATATTACAGACATTGAAAGGAAAGGTTTTTTTGAGTTTTTTTGTAGCTTTTTCTCTTGATTTGACCTGGTCACAGAGACACGCATTCATGTAAGCTGCTTTTTCTTCTAGTCGTAACAGTCAAATCTGCACACACAGATGTTACACATTTTTTGGTTTAGTGTGACTAACACTTTCCAACAGCATCATTATCTCTCATGTCTATCATGAATAAATATACATAAGTCTCCTTTGAAATCATAGAAAAAGAGATGTTATTCAAAACTCCTGAACTTGCCTAAAAATAATGAGTTTTTTTCAAAGTGATTTCAGTATGAAAAGCAATGACCTTTTCCTGTTTATTATTATCACTACATAACAAACAGAAGTCGCAAATGGCTTTATTTATTTTCAAAATTAAGAATGTAGCTCTTTCTTTGCAGTTCTAAAAATGAGACTGAAATCATGAAGCATACTGTACATCCACAGTCTCATGACGCAGTTCCATTTTCCCATGTAATGATTTCCCGGACTCCCTCATTTCTACGTGCTGCCACCACTGCTTAGCTCTCAATATCTTTCTAACAGAGGCATCAATATTAGAAAACTTCAGTGCAGCAACTCGGTGCATAAATATGAACATACACAAAACAGTAAGAGGATTATGTGACAGAGACACATCAGGAGGATTACAGGAGAAGCATGGCAAAGTAGCTAAGGGGTTGATTCGCTGCTGTAACTAATGGCAGCAAAACTATATATGTTAGTCAAGCATTATGGTGAAACACAATGCAACTAAGGATTTGATTGGGGATCAAACCCTTAGGCCACTACCCGTCATACGGTTCGAGTGAGCTGTGGATTTGGTGGCGGTCATGGGTGGAAGCCCTGGTTGTGTGATATCCCGCCGGCAAACCTGGCTATAGGGACATGAAATAGTAAGAATTAGTAACCTGCAATATGTAATAGTTAGCCAAGGCATGTTTTCATGCTGCTTATGCTAGTTAGCCATATGGAGCTGATTCTACGTATTTAAAGCACTCTTGTCTTGAAATGTGAATGGCTAAACACTGTTTAGGCAAATTTAGCTCCAAAGTAAAACCACTGCCCAAAATTCAACAAATGAACATTGATTTTGAGAACTGTTACACCCTTGGGCCCAAGTTGAAGCAAATGTAGAGCAAAATTATGCCAACGAGATATTAAATCCGTGGAATGACAAAATCTATTTGTCATAGACCACACCTGCTAAAAGTGCTCTAACACGCTCCCAAATGTAGGACTCAGGAGGCAGGTGAGACTTTAAACTAAAATACGCTGCTATTTTAACTAAGAATCATTTACAGTTGACACACAATGAGACACACATTCAGTATCACATTCGTCTCCAGTGAAGCATCCCTGGAACACGTCTCTCAGCGACATCCAGCGTTCATCTGGATTCTTTTTCCCAGCTTTGGACGAGACATGTTCGTGTAAATAATTCAACATATAAAGTATTAGAAATAATAGAAATAACATATGGATTTTATTTTGGGGTGGATTTTGAGTCAGACAAAGAGATCACACGGTCCCAAGAACATTTTCCAGACGAGCTGGAGGGGTTCTGGATGCAGCGTCTGTCAAAACAGCATTAAAATGTTGTCGAGGCATCGAGCAACATCTGGGTTACCCTGAGAAGCGGAGGCCCCTCTCGGTCTCTCATCAGCTGCTGTCCCACTTTCACTTTCAAAACTGAGAATATTTTTCCTGACACTGCATCGAATTTATAGATTGTCAGAGCAACATGAAAAACAACATGATAGCACATCAACGCAAATGTCAAAGCCCACCTGAAAAACTGTCGATGTGGTATCATGTGATGGCTCCCCTGCTTTCATTCATAGCTTCTATTTTTGCCGTTCACCCACAGATGGAAGCTGTCTGTGAGATTTTCTGAATGTAATTCATAGCACTGACGTTCTTCGCAGATGGAGTGAGGAGGACGCATGCTGTGATTCTCCAAGCTGTATGTTAAACTGCAGCTGAACGCCAGCCGTTGGCGGATTATCCTGATTGATAGAGGGCCCTGAAGTCATTTGTACAGTGTAAAATGCCTCATTTAAGATGGATGTTAAGTTGCGTGCATCACCCCCTCCCCCTGCTACCAGTGTGGAGAAAAGAGATGTTTCTGTTGCCAAGCAAAAGAATAATCCGATGATGCCAGATTGAAATAAAGTGTGTTTAAATAGTGTAATTGTGACTCCTAAAACTCTGTATTTGTTGTGTTCTGTAGGTTTGTGACCTTTCATTCAGCTTGAAGAAGATGCTCAGTAGACATAAGCTGACACACAACCCCAACCGACCGATGGCGGAGTGCCAGCTGTGCCATAAGAAGTTCACCAGGAATGACTACCTCAAAGTACATATGGAGAATGTCCACGGGGAAACGGAGAGCTAGAGCCAATTAAGGAAACACTGGCTGAAAACGAGATCTCATTCTTCAGATAAACTTCAGTCTTGTGCTCCAAGCTGATACAAAGATAGAAAGATAGCAGAAATGTTGCTATTAACGATACATGCATGTAGGATATGGAAAACATTAAGGCGAGTATTTCAAAATTCAAACACTGACTGTACATTTGTAGTTTTTTTGTGGTCATACTGTTTCCATATTTTTTTGCATATCTGAACAAACAGAATCCCAGATATGTTTGATCTGCCTCCGGAGTCACCGTGTCTGCTCCGGTCTTTCTGAAGTCTAACCGGTGTTACTGTACATACTGCCACAACATGACCCATTCCACTGTTCTCTCAATACCTTACTGTACCGTTGTGGACAGTTATGAAACGATGAAAAAAAAAAACTGCGACCAAAAACCTTTCTGTGCACTTTAGTTTTAACAGCACATTTTCTACGTGTTCTCCATGTTTTCCTTTTCCATTTTGTTAGGGAGGCCAAATAAAGCATCAGTCTCCGAGGCTGAAAAATAAAGCCAGTGAAGTGACAAAAACTGCACTTCTCAGCTAAAGTTCTCAGCTGCATGGAGCCATGAACTGGATTCTGACCATATTTGTGGTGTTGGTGCCATTTTGAGCATTTTAATGCAATTATCTGACAAATTACATGGCCGGTCCTGTGGCAGAGAAGACTGTGTTTTGGTTTTGGTGAGTAAAATTCTGGTATTTTATTCAGCAATAATTGCCAGGTATCTGCGCCTACGCATTGGAGGCATAATCTATGGATGCAGATGTTAATTAACTGATAACTCAGCACTTCAGTCTCTCGCAGCCGAATATGGTAGTTTTTGGCTCCAAAAATAACAAAATGCATGGGCCGTAATGATGAGCTGCAGGCTTTAAAATAGGACAATGAGTGGCGTCAAGATGTCCACATCAATTGTTTATATACGGTCTGAGGTGCAAGCAAGGTTAAATGTACTGTATTAGAAGCATGCTGCACATGTATTCCACTGTGAGTTGCAAAGTAGAGCTCTGGAAACAGCTCATAAATTGTTTTTACATGATAGCTGAAGAGTATGAACTTACTGTTGTTGCATCTTTCTCTAGATCTGTTTTTTTTTTTTTTTTTTTTTTTTTTTTTTTTTTTTTTTTTTTTTTCTTTTTTTTTTTTTTTTTTTTTTTTTTTTTTGGATTGATTTGTTGGGTATCACCTCCGTCTTCATCTTAAGGATCTTAAGGATTGGGCACCTTGTTGTATGGAAACCAGTGGTGCTTAAAGCCTTAAAGGGTGCATATAAATGTCCCAACAGTGTTGTGCCTTACAGTGTCTGTTTACATTGTTCCTTGTTAATCTTTCTTCAAACCAGAACTTCATTTATTTCCAATAAAAGTGCACTTCTTTCCATTTGCTTCCTCATGTGCTGCCCCTTTGATTAATGCCCATTTTCCAGCAGTTTATTCTGAGACTGTAAATTGTCACTTCACACTTTTACATTTTAAAATGTTTAAAACCTCATCGCCTATCAAACATCAATTTCCTCTACTCTTTGTAATTATGTGTTTGCGGACTGTTGACAAGGTGGGGGTTGTACAAGAAAAAGAGGCTTTGAGAGTTGATTAAAAGTGTTCGGTTCTCGTTGTTAATCTAACCCCTATTCTTAGGTTGGCCGTCTGCTGGGAGTGAAGGCTAATTAAGGCTTTTTTCCTCCCTTTCTGAAGCCACAGTCACCACTTGCCTGATCTGTAAAGCCACACACTAAAGAGTGCCTCTGATGGTTTCTCTCTGTGGATGCAGGGACTCTTTCTCACATCTGTCCCTGCACAGAGGCTATCTGCTATCTCAGGGTTTGACTGTGAGAATCTTCTAAATGGACTGAAGTGGGAGAGTTCTGTGTGTTATCCATACTTGGTAAATCTTGCCACGTGTGCCTTTGGTTTCCTGAAAAACTATAACTGTTACAGGATGTCCATTTTCATATCTTTGAGAGTGTGCTGGTTTTTCAACAATTAATTCATTTCTGGTCTTCATGTTAGATTACATTTTAGCTCCACTGCACAGAAATAAAAGCTTGCAGGATGTCTCTGGGCTCCTGACAGGCTTCCAGAGGAGCATGGTTAGCAAGGATTCTCAGATCACATGCGGCTGCTTTAACCGGCGTTCCCTCTGGAGTATGGTTCACCACATGGCCACGCAGGGCATGGCCTGAGCCGCCTGGCCACGCTGAGGCCCACGCTGTCCGCCAAGCTCGTGCTACGCACCGTCTGCTCTTTAGTGGCGAGTCCTCCAGGCCATACTGACGCACTCTTAAATACAGTGGCATTTATACTGCATCTTGTAAACTGTAGCAATAGTAGGAATTTACAACAGTGGAATATTATTGTCTGCCACATATCAACTAAACTGGCTGACAGGTCAGACTGGGTGTTGAGATGTCCCTGCTTTTGATTATCGCTCTGTTCTCTTAAGCTTGTGTCTGTAACAACATGTCTCGCCTGTCATAGTCCATGTCTCTGCTTTTCCATTTTACTCTTACAACACTGGATTTTCTCATGGGACTTTCTCAGTGACCCAGTGATCTTGTCCTCCACTTCAATCACTTTTTTTTTTTTTAAACCCTGCGTGCATCCCTGCCTGCATGTGTCTCTCCCTTCCTGATGGGTGTATCATGCCAAAGCTCCCAGTCAATGTGTTTCTAATTACATGTTTTTACTGGAAGCCCCAGTTTCCTGTGTTGCCTCCCCATTTGTGAGTGTGGGCCAGACTGGGTTCCAACCAACGTCCACAGAGGCAAACGCCAGCCCCGCCCACTGCACAGGAGTGTTATTAGCTCGCCGGCACAAATTTATGGCAAACCACTGTCACGTTCGGAATGACATGGACACGCTTGTCTGACCCCTGTGTTTGGCTGGTGTTTCGTAGCAACAGGTAGCCTTCCCCTCGGCGGACCAGAATAAAGTGGAATGTGTGTGCCATGCAGAAGAATTTTAATAGGATTGGGCGGGGTGTGTTTGGGTATTCTGGGTCACCCTTTCAGCCGTGATGGACATTCCCTTCAAGCCATATTTCCATGGAAGCAGACTGTGGGTCTTGGGTACCTAAAAATCCTTGACACTAAAAACCAGCGAAAGGTCAAACACTTGACAGAAACCTGCCTGTCTGAAGAAAAAAACCCACTGGTTTGGTGATTTACAGGATGGTTCTAATTTAATCTTCAAAAATTACTCCAGGCAAAAAAAAGTGGTGTATCAGGTCAGGTAGACAGGGATTATTTCTTCAAGAGGAAATTGGGAGAGGAACTATCATTAAGCAGCACACCCTCCACCCCCACCCTAGTTAGAGCACTGAAGGGAGATAACGACAATTAAACAAAAGTTCTGGAATTTTTTTTATTAGCTTTGCAACGTGTCATTTAAGACATTTGCTTTTAAAGCTGTGGTAATGAATATTTTTTTTTATTTTAAGAATGGATCAAATGTGTAATGGAAACATGGTTGCCTGCAGTGACAAGACCGTTTTTATTCCTGTCTCATCATGTGCATCACATTCTCTGGCGTGGAGAATTTCAGTAGTTAGTGATTTGAATTCTGTTGTTTTGGTTTTACAAGCTACACCAATCTCTTCATTACCCAGCAAACATGGTTACAAAAGTGACTTTCTTTTCCCGGTTAAAACGGCTCAGTGCGACCGCAAAATCTGCATCATAAACAGCCTGTCAGACCATCTCTTACACAGCCAAAAAAGCACCAAAGATATTATTGCAATAATTCTTTTAATACATTTGATTCTAGGCTATCCTAAAGACTATCCTAAAAGCTCCCTGAAAAGCCTTCAGCTGATCCAAAATGCTGCAGCTGACAGGGACCAAAAAGAGAGCATATTTCTCCCATATTGACTTGTCTTCAATGGGTCCCTGTTAAAATTCTTCTTCTCACATAAATAGTCTTGCGTAATCAGGCCCCATCTTATCTTAAAGACCTCATAGTACCGTATCACCCCAACAGAGCACTTCGCTCTCAGGCCGCTGGCTTACTTGCGGTTCCTATGGATACTTAAGAGTAGAATGGGAGGCAGAGCCTTCAGCTTTCAGGCCCCTTTTCTGTGGAACCAGGTGCCAGTTTGGATTCAGGAGACAGACACCCTCTCTATTTTTAAGATTAGGATTAAAACGTTCCTTTATGATAAAGTTTATGGTTAGGGCTGGATCAGGTGACCCTGCAATAGGCCTAGGCTGCGGAGGGGTTCCTATGATGTACTGAGTGTTTATTTTCATTCACCTCTTTTTACTCTCTTTATACCCGACTGTGTACTTAATTTTGTTATTATTAATCTCTGTTTTTTTTCCACAGTGTGTCTTTTGTCCCGTCTTGCTCCCCTTACCCCCAACCGGTTACAGCAGATGGCTGCCCCACCCTGAGCCTGGTTCTGCTGGAGGTTTCTTCCTGTTAAAAGGGAGTTTTTCCTTCCCACTGTTGCCAAGTGCTTGCTCACAGGGGGTCATTTTGACTGGTAGATTTTCTCTGTAATTATTGTAGGGTCTTCACCTTACAATATAATGTGCTTTGAGGCGACTGGTGTCTAGAAGGGATGGCCAGCCAACAGTGACTTAACATCAAAATATTTGGTTGATAAACATGGACATAGCCACAGTGACATCTCCCATGATATCTTCAGCTCTTTCATGTCAGAGTTTTGGCTGCTACCATGTTTGTTTTTTGAAACCAAAAACTGCCTTATATGGCTGAAAAGGTGGAGCATAAAGTTAAGCTGGGTTAGCAAGCTGCATTCATAATCAGTGTGAGTGCAAAGCTGACATACATATATTGCCTAGACTAAGAAAATACTAGAATCTTACTCGCCAGAACAGATGCACACAGAAAGCCACAATATTACTCCAATAATCTCTTAAAATGTTTAATTCTCTTCATTTTTCAGCTCTGGAGATTACCCGTTGGCTGGGTAGTATAACCTCAAAGTCAGCTGCAGTGGCATGAAAAAGTATTTGCCCCCTTTCTAATTTTTTTCTTTTCTTTTTTTGCATTTCTGTCACACTATTTCAGATAATCAAACTCTAATATTAGACAAAGGAAACCCAAGTAAATACAAAATGCAGCTTTTAAATCATCATTTCTTTTATTAAGGGAAAAAAGCTATCCAGCCCTACCTGGCCCTGTGTGAAAAAGGAATTACCCCCAAACCTAAAATCTGGTTGTGCCACCCTTCAATCAATCAAAACATTATGCTCTAAAACTTTCTTTATATAACACTTTTCATACAATAAAGATGCAGCTCAAAGTTCTGTACTCTTGACCTACAATGAAGCATTTGATTTACCTGGAAGTGAGTCTTTCACATCACTGCAGGGGAATTTTGGACCACTGTTTTTTTTCTGAATTGTTTTAATTCAGCCACTCTGGAGGGTTTTTGAGCATGATGGCCTGTTTAAGTTCATGCCAAAGCACTTCAATCTGACTTAAGTCTGGACTTTGCCTAGGCCACTCCAAAACCTCATTTATGTTTTCCAGAGGTGGACTCGCTGGTGTGGTTTGGATCATTGTGCTGCTGCATAACACAAGTGCGCTTGAGCTTCAAGGCATGAACTGATGGCCGTACATTCTCCTTCAGGTTTTTCTGGTACAGAGCAGAATTCATGGTTCCATCAATTACGGCAAATCATCCAGGTTCCAGAGCAGCAAAGCAGCATTTTTTCTTATGGTTAAATCATGAACACTGACCTTAATTGAAGCAAGTGAGGTCTGCAGTTCTTTATATGTTGTTCTGGGTTCTTTTGTGACCTCCTGGATGAGTCCACAATGTGATCGTGGAGCAATTTTGGTCGGCTGGCCACCCCTGGGAAGGATCACCACTGTTCCAAGTTTTCTCCATTTGTGCATAATGGCTCTCACCGTAGTTTGCAGGAATCCAAAAGCCTTAGAAATGGCTTTATAACCCTTTCCAGACTGATAGATGTTAATGACTTCATTTCTCAGCTCGTTCTGTAGATTGTGGTACAATGAGCTGCTTTTTAAGATGTTTTAGTCTACTTCACTTTGTTGGACAGGCTCTATTGAAGTGATTTCTGGATTCAACAGGTCTCGCAGTAATCAGGCCTGGGGGTGGCTACTGAAACTGGACTCAGCGGCCAGGTATGTTTAAATCATTTCAAAATCATTTTGTATTTGCTCACGCTATCTTTGTCTAATATTAAAATTTGTTTGACGATCTGAAACATTTAGGTGTGAAAAATTAGCAAAATGTTTAAGAACTCAGGAAGGGAGCAAAGACTTCAAACTTGGAACTTGACTCCAAATGAATACCTCGTTTTTTCAGTATGTATAAACAGGAGCTGTAGGAGAGTAGTACAGAGAACCTGTCATCACTGGATAAGAGTGAACAGAACATGATGAATCATCATCATCATCATCATCATCAATAATACTGTCCTTTAATTTTACTGAGAGCAATTTTGCACATAAAATACCAGCATTTAGCTAATGCCTGCTGATTGAAAAATATTGCAATATACATATTGCATAATGTATTTGAAAATTTGTGGTTCTGGACTAGCTCACAAGCGCCCCCTATAGTAGAAAACAGGGACTTCTAAAACTGGAAGTTCTTGCCAATCAGATGTTCTGTGCTGATAAATGTTTTAATATGTCGATTTTGGTTTACAGCCTATTTCTAGTGCCCCAAGTGGCCAAACACATCACTCCATACTGGTTTGAACATTGATACTGATCCTGTCATTTTGTATCAGATTGTGGTTCCCATGTATGAAAACCCTATTCAGAACCAGAAATATGGGAATCAGCATGCTATGGTTGTTTATGTTTCAACAGCCTGCAGGAAATGTAACCACATTTAAAGCACTGGAGCACAATGGTGCCTTGAACGCAGAGTCGTGAGAAAGACGAGAACTCAACAAAATACTAAAGCAAAGAGCTCGCCAGGAAACGCTCCATAAGAATGACGAAGAATTATCTCATTTTCCCAGTTTTGTCCTCTTTGGGAAGGCAAACCCTGCAAGAATAGCTCAGTCTAAACCAAACTTCTAATTCCAATAAACAAGAATGTTGACTTGTTCTAACTGCGAAGAAATACACAAGATAAAAGGTACTTCAGTGCGTCACTGAACATAGAGGCTCATTCTGAAAGGCTGGAGAGTTAAAGACATCCGTCAGTGTGCTGGTCCACCTCTGGCGCTTCAGTGTTGGTCACTTCTGTCAGCACATTGTTGCTGTGTGCCATCACTCCTCGGCCTCATTAGGAACTACGACGCTGTCTTCACTTCAGACATGCTGAGCGATGTCTCGTGTCCACAATGTGTTTGCGCTTTGCACCGTAGCAAAGACAGCAAATACAAAAGCTCAGATACCGATTCTGCACAAAAGCTCAGCTATCGAATCCGCAATTCAACTTGGCAGAAAATGTGCGACAAAACAGAAAATCCAATAAGATTTGAACCGATGCTGTGGCTCATTGTGAACCGCACAGGAGAAAAATTCTCTGATGAGCTGCCAGGAAAACAAATTCAACCCATTCTTTTCATTATTATGAAAATATTTGAAAATGCTGTGTAAAAGCCCTCACCCCCCCTGCAGTCCTCTCTCTGGATCTTTACTTCTCTACCGAGAGCCGCTCAGGGATGTATTGTTAGGTGATTAGCGATGACAGAGGAGACTCAACTAGTCTAGCCAAAACATTTGTGCAAATGTTTTGGCTAGACTAGTTGAGTCTCCTCTGTCAT
>VUQK01010209.1:9067-19800 GCA_015106715.1 Bujurquina vittata | reverse complement strand
CAGCACTTTGTGTCAGCTGTGGTTGTTTTAAAGTGCTATATAAATAAAGATGGTATGGTATGGTATCTTACTAGCAGGAGTGACACTGGCATTAACAAAGTAGTAACAGGTAGAAATGGCAATATGTCTTGGTTGTCTATTTGTGTTCTGAAATGGATTTAAAAGGCAAGTGTAAAAAAGGTCTAAGCTGCCTATGGAGCAAAAGACCAGCTGAGTAGCAAAATGACAGGAGGCTTTGACTCAGAGGAAGCCGGCTGTAGAAAAACAAAATGACTCAGATGGAGAAAAGAGAAAAATAAAGCTGCATGGGTCAGGGGAAACGGTTTGGAGAGATGCTAGGTTGGTTTCATTAGTTTCCCCACATCTGTTCAGGTTGAAAGCTCAATTAGAAGTGAACTATTCACACAGTGCACTAGACTGAAAGAGAAAACAAAAAGTGAGATAGCCGGTGATTCACGCTGAGAGCAGAGACACTTGCAGGGAGGCAGAGTGATGCACACAGAAGTAAGTGGAGAGCATGAGAGTGTGATGAAACCAGAGTGTGCTGCCAGAGACCCAGTGAGAGGGCCATAAATGGAGAGTGTTTTTATCAAACTGGGAGGTACTGGATCAAGGCAGAATAATGTTGGCTCAAAACCTGCAAAATAAATGTCAGAAAGACGAAGCACTTCTGATAAGCTCAAACTTTGGAGTGCCTCCAGTGTTTACTTTAATCAAAGTACCTCATTCAGTATTATAAGAATGTCTGCTTGGAGCATTTCAGCATGCAGTGTTATACACAGAATATTAACTTCCCTCAATTCAATTACAGTTTATGGGAAATGGGAGCTTTTTGCTGCTGAAAAAAACAGCATTGTTGTCTGTGATATTCTCTCATGAAATTATTTTTTTTCTCTGTGCTTTGGTGTTATGATAATCTGTTTTTAAATGTCCTTGTACTCACAGATACCAAACCAGTATTCATCAGCACCACCACCCAAGGTCTCAGCTCCTCCAACTGCCCCCAAACCGGCCCTTTCCTTCCTCCCACCTGCTGAGATGGGTGACCGCCCTCCTCCTGCACCCTGGGCAGAAGAACTCAAAGCCAGAACAAACCGACAAGGCAATCACAATGCTGCACCAAACTCTGCTGCTCAGTCAATCTCTAAAGCACCAGCTGTGGCTCCCAAGTCTGGATTCGGAGGAAGAACAGCAACATCATCATCCTCCCTGGCTCAAAAACTCAACCAGAACCTCAACCAGATGCCCACCTCTGTCAGCAGTGCACCTAAACCTGCCCCTCCAATAGCTATATGCTCTTTCCCTCCACCTCCAGCAGCTCCACCTGCACCTCCTGCTCCACCAAATAACATGGCCACTGCTCCAGCTGTTAATCACATAAAGAGTTCTCCCTTTGCCAGTCAGATGAATGCAAATCAAAACACTCCAGCTGCTGTGCCGCCTCCTCAACCCAAGACCATGGCATCTTCACCTTCCTCCTTTAGCCAGCCAATGAAAACTACCCCTGCATCAACGGTATGTTACTCTATTTTGCTTAGTAAGTACTTTAGAAAGGCACAGGAAGTACAAATAATTTGGCAGTAGGTGGGAATGCTAGACATGGACAGTCATAAATGGCAAAGTGCTCTATAATGCATGTATGAAACTGTGTAAATAATGTGTGTGTATAGATGTGTATTTGTGTATTTATGGCTTCTTGTGTGGCAGCCCTCACCCCCTGGCCCAGTTCCTACTGCGGGTGGAGGTGTTCCTCTGAACATGAAAGAAGTGGAGGAGCTGGAGAGGATGACCAGGGACTTCATTAGAAACATGGACGCGAATGCACCGGTCATTACCTCCCCTCCTACAGGTGCAAACATAAAACTTGAGCGAAAACACACTTTTATTTCTAATACTTAACAACTTTCTGTGTTTTTAAATAGAAGATAATTAAAGAGAACTTAGGTTTCCAAGTATTACACTGATGTGGCTGAATTTTGAATGTGATTGTTTCTAATTACAGTTGAGTAGCTGCTAGTTTGGAACTCTTACAGAACTTGAGTTGGGATTGTGGGGGAGGTGTTAATAAAAGTAATGGCTTAACTTTTTGATTGATAGTCTTAGTGAAATGAAAATAGTACCAATAAAATATTAATGTCTCAAACTGGAAATATTCAGCAGGCAAAATTATTTTCCTGTCGATTTGCTGACCGGTTGCAAAATGCAAATTGTTATGGATATCAAAATGTATTCAGTTTATTTCTTATAATCTACAATTTAAATGTAGTCAGCTTTTATCTCTGCAGTGGCTTTTTAAAATCCACTTTAAGTACATGACCCTTGACATTTGTGGTATAAAATATTTACTGCACAGAGGAATCAATACAAACTAGACAAATGTATAAAACTGCAAGTTTTGCATCTGTTCATAACATACCAACTATAGAGCTGAGTAAAAAGTCAGTGAATCTGCTTGTGAATAAAGTTGTTTGTATATCTTACCCTTTTCTTTAGAGGTTTGTGGAAAGTGTGGTGAGGCTCTCTCACGTACTCAGCCAGCAGTGAGGGCCATGGATAAACTCTTCCACTCCAGCTGCTTCTGTTGCATGACCTGTCATCGCCCCCTGCAGGGCATGCAGTTCTATGACAGGGATGGCTCACCACAGTGTGAGGACTGCTACGTGGTGAGGAGATGCAGGCATTTACTGTTCTTGTATATGCTGAATTCAGTATACGAAAGTTAAATTTAGTTTTTGCTTTTGCTGAAAAGATGACTAGGCTAAGTGCATGTTTCATCAAACATTAATACATAGCATGCCGATAGTTATATATTTCCATATTGCTCACATTCGTTCTCTTGTTCCTCAGAGTTCCCTGGCTATTTGTTCCCGATGTGGGGAAAGGATCACAGACCGTGTGTTGAAGGCAGTTGGACAGTGTTTCCATGCCCAGTGTTTCCGCTGCAGCACCTGCTCTTGTGTACTCGAGGGGGCACCATTTATCACTGATGACAACAACAACCCCTACTGTGTCCAGGACTACCACAGGTCACTATGGAGTTGTACCTATCACAATGATCAATAAAATAAATGATGCCAGAGGAAAGAACACTTCCTCATTTAAAGATCATTTAAAAACTAGTTTCTCCGTGTTCTTATAAGATTTTAGAGCTCATTGAGTGCTCACTGAGCTGTATTTACACTAACGTTGTTTGACAAAGGCGACTAAAATTCACTGCAACGTGTTGCCAAGACCAGAAGCAAAAATTTGTCTCAGTGGAATATCTGATTGTTTCAGTTTTCCCCAGCTAGAAGTATGAATGTGTTAGAATTCAGTTGAGGTAGTTAACTAAAATCCACCTCCTTCTTGTAGGCGTTTCTCCCCTCTGTGCGTGAGCTGTAATGAACCAATTATTCCAGCCCCGGGCAGCGAGGAGACTGTCAGAGTGGTGGCTCTCGACAAGAACTTCCACCTCAAGTGTTATCGCTGTGAGGTAAGACATTTAAATCCTTTCTTCTTCTTTTTTTTTGGCAACGAGTGTATAACAAGGTCTTTTTTAGCCTCTGAGAAATGAATAATAAATATATTTCATTTACTCTGCAGGACTGTGCACGCCCTCTCTCCATAGAAGCAGATGAAAATGGCTGCTATCCGTTGGATGGCAAGATCCTGTGTATGAAGTGCCACACCCAACGAGCCAAGCAGGCTGCGCACTGATTGGCTAAAGTGGCATCACTCAGTGTAACTATGAACCAAATTCAAAAGCACAGGATTCATACAGCTGCCGGTTTGCCTTCGCAACAGGGCTTTGTTCAGTGTATGTGCGCAGGTATGTGGGTGAATGTTCAGCGCGAATATGTATGTTTGCATGCAGATTAAGTGTAGTATTTCCTCCATCTTTGTTCACTTTATTCAGTGCAGAGGTAATGTACTGCACTGAAATAGTTTTTAATCCACATCTTTTATTTCTCCAATCTCCCGTCTAGCCTTCCTTGTTTACTAGAGCATATAATTTTTTTGTGCCAATTGTATGTTTACGCTAAAAATTGCCAGCATAACTTGCACAAGAACAGTTGGGTCAAAAGTGCAGTCTAATAAATATAAAGTTGCCTTTCTCTGTTTCTTGCCTAAATATTGGTAGTAGCATCATAAACTGGTTTCACTGGCTTTTTTCATTCTCTGAGCATTTTAACTACGCTTTTGTGCCTGAGGCCAATTGATACCACGAGGTGAGGAGGGTCATGCAGATTTCGCCACCCTGGATGGCTGAGAGTAGAGTGTATTTTTCAGATTTGGGCAGTTGTTCTGCCACCAGGCATAATTAATGATGCTTTTCTGTCTAGAACGTTCTTCGTATCAGCCAGTCTACTCTAATAGCATTTTATAGTCACATAGGGCTTTAAGGCAGCTGCAAAAAAAAAAAAAGGTTAATATGGCTTTTGGTTTTTGTGATTTGAATATAATGATTTACAGGCATGCAGTGAATTATGTCTTGTTGCTCTCTCTTGACTTGATATTCGTGTATAAGGGCAAGATGAGAACAAAAATCAGCCATTTTCCTCTATTATAGCTCAGAGTCAATCGAACCGTGCTGAGTATTTTTAGATGCATGTTACGTGGATACAGACATTACGAACAAACAGACGAGCACAGATTCCATCCCGGGATCTCACGATTAAAAATGGGTTTCGTTATAACTCAGCTGCATGGCTGAAAACAGGACCTATCAATTATTGCACAGTCCCGCATAAAGTGAAATACGCTTTCAGTATCACTTTGAATAGGAATGCCCTGCACATGATCAATTTAAACAAAATGAAACAAAACAGCAGTGTTTGATGTGCATTTCTTATAATCTTTTGCTTCATATGATATAAGTCATGGACCTATTTTTCTTAAGTATTATGGTTACTTGCGCACCAATATTAAAATAACCTGTCCTGATAGCAGGAAAATAGAAATGTAGAAGTATTTGAGCTTTAGGTAGCAGATATTAAAATAAAGTGACCAAATATTTCTGTTGTCAAGGTTAAGATCAATAAAACGGTTTCATGGGATTTAATCTTTTAACATTCATGTGTTGATTTTGTTTTTTTCAGATTGAGCCCAGTTTTTGGTCCATTTCTATTGTTACTGTAATTACCACTATTCTTTCCGTTACTTACCTTAGTCTGTTTGTGTTAGTTATATACTATTTTATTCTTACCTTGCTGTTCTGTATTTTGCTAATAAAAGCTTACATTTATTCAGTTTCATTTTAACCTGGCGCTGTGCCTTCTCCATTATTGTATTCTATTGTTCCTTCTGAATTGAGCCCGGTTTGCAGCCACAGAAATGAATTCCTCAGTAAGAAAATTGTTGCTCGTGCTTTCATTGAGCCTGGTGCAGCAGAACACCAGAGTGACTAACAAAATATGGCAATTGTTATTCGGCATTGCATGCTATCTGTGGATGCAGTGGTGGAATTTCCTCTAGTATTATGTCCTGTGTTTCCACCAGCTACTCCACCTTTGTGGGCCCTGCCTTTGTCATCACCATGTGATATTAAACTTTAAGAAAAATGCCTTCATGGCTGCATTTATCAGGCATTGCATTGTGTTACATCCTACTGTGTTACATGTGGATGCCTTGTCTTTTCATATAACTTTTTATACGTTTGATATCTGTGAATGTCTTACATTATTTAGTCCTATCCATCCTTTTTGGCTGTATCAAAAAATAAAAATAAATGCTAAACACAATAATTTTTGTATGTTTATTTATTATATTTTTTATTTAGTGGTTCAATTTCAGCTGTGGGGTAACACAGTGTACACGCACACATCTCTGCACCCAAATGAGTGCTTCATGTGACGTCCGTGAAGCGTGTTCAGAGTACTGCACTGCTAGAGCGCAACTGCTCTATCAGTCTTAAACAGCCATATGTTGTGCTGATAATGACGACAGCAGACCTGTGTGCGTATGCATCTAAGTTTACTTTCCAGAAAGAAGTGCCTTCTCTGTTTCGATGCAATGTAACAACGAATAATCAAAAGCAAGGTGCCAAACTAAATTTGCCAGACCAAGACTTATTCTGAAGCTTTTAACACTGCAGACAGGAGCCATTAATTGTATCACCATAGTTCACAAATCATCCAATCCATAAAGGAGAACCACAGTTTTTTGCTTGATTGGGAGAGTAAGACGTGCTGCAGGGTTGTTTTTATCAGCGCTGGATGAGAGAAGTGACTGAGGAAAAGCGATAGAGAGCTGAGATGACAGCTGATTGACTGGAAGGGAGGAGGTAAAGAGGATGCAACGTTAAAGAGGATGCAACACACTGGGAAAACAAGACAAGAATGAGTGAAACCGAGCTTGAGGTAAGATCTCAAAAACAAAGTTGACTGTGTTGTTACAAACTTGTTTTTATTGTGTCCACCTGGCAATGAGTGTTATGTATGTGTTGTAAACTGCTGGAAACCCGGCTTTCATATGATGAAGTCGGCAGTCATTGCAAATTAGGCTTAAAATGGCCTGTGCCAAAGAATTTAAGAACTTACCCAACTGAAACAGTTGCAATACATGATGAATGTCCACTTAATGAGTTTCATATCCTGTGACCACTCTTGATCATGGATTGTTCCAATTAAAAGTCTATTTTTTCATGTGATGATTAAACGTGTGTAAATCAAGAGGAACCCATTTAAGCTGTACTTCAGTTGTGCTATTGAGTGTCTACCGGTATAAGCAAGTATGTGTCAGGTGTTTAATGATATTTGAAAAAAATATTGAAATTTAAGACCAAACCTAAGATGGAAGTACACATCATTAGTGGCAATATACAGTAGGGTGCAAAGGTCTTAAGCCAGCCCTCCTTTATATTTTGCTTCCAAGGAGCCAGACTTTGTTGTAATTATTCAAAGTGGTCTTGAGTAACAGTTCTCCAGTCTACACACAAGACAGCTTAGGAAAGAACCCATTTCTTTTTTGTTAGCCTGTTCAAAACATTGTTCCCATTTTTGTAGCTGATCTATGAATAATGCCAAAGATAACACAAATTCACAAGAACGACACAATATGTTGGCATCAATAAAGTGATGCAGTGTGCTATTAGGCAAAGTCCTTAAAAGGCTTGAGGAAATTGGACAAGAAGAAGACATTACAGGCCTAAAACACCTACAGCAGATGAACAGTATTTGAAAATCGTGTTCTTAAGAAATAGGAAATAAATCCAACAGTCCTTTCAGTCCAGCAAATATCACAGCCAGAACCTGAGGGGGGGTTCAGTCTTCACCTCTGTTTCAGCTGCCACTCCTCACCCAATATTCCCACCAGATCCTGCAAGAAAGCCAGCTCCAGTCTGAGCGACAGCGACTGCGTCTGCCAGAGTTTAACATCGGGCACAGAGTAAAGCCACTGTGGATAAAACATCGAAGACTGCTGCTACTCCTCTTGGGTTTCTCCTTATTTGCTGCCACGGTGGGACTAATATTCAGTTTGTCTCGTAATTCCCACACTGGTAGGTCTTCAGAGACATACAACAATACAAGACAATAAATTCAGAATTCTGCCATTTTGCTTAACTCACGTCTCACTCTTTCCTGCAGTGTCTCCATGTCTCTCCCCTGCCTGCCAGTGGGCCTCAGCCCATTTCTCCACATCTGCTGATCCCTTCAGACAGCCTTGTGATTACTTCTTGTTCACATGTGGATCAGACAGACTTTTACTGGACAGTGACGGGGGAGAAGGAGGTCATGGTGTCACTGGCCATGCAGAAAACCAGACGACAAAATCTGTGAGGTCAGAGCAGGAAGCTGGAGGACTAAGACAGGATAAAACACTCAACAGAAAAGGCGTGTTACTGCAGCATCTCAGGGAGATTTTAGGTAGGAGTCTGTGGGCAGTATTTTTTTTAATGAGCTCTGTTGTGTATCACTATGCATACACCACAAGCATGCCAGCTTGCTGTATGCTCTAAATGGCTTGCTTTTTTCTGGATCTATATATCAGAAACTGACGACGGGACGAATAGTTCAGCAGTGCAGAAGACTAAAGGATTCTACCATTCCTGTTTGGACACAAAATCTATAGAAACTGCTGGAGCAGAGCCCTTCCTCACACTCATCCAGAAAGTATGATAATCACATTCCCAACACGACACTTCCTAAAACAGGTTATCAGATGTTCTCGTTATTGCTAAACACCAAAAGAAGGGTAAAGGAAAATTATTTAATTATGCAATTATCAGTAAAGTTTTGAGAAAAAGGAGAAACTGTGGCAGTTGTTTTGTTTTTAGTGACGCTGGGTGGCCTAAAGGGGGTGCTATAATCACATGTAGAAATTTGTCATAAACGCTTAGTTGAAGTCTGAAAGAAAAACAAAAGATGTCCATTGGTAGTAGTTTATCTTTTTTTTCTGTGGTTCTGCATATAATGAGAGAACGTGCTTGTTTTACATTTGATATCTGCTGAAGAACTGATCCGTTTAAAGACGTTAGCTTTGGATTCAGGAGATTTCAAACAGTTTTACTGATTTGAATGCATTGTTTCCTTATTATTTATCTCCTAATATTTTTAACTGTCTCCTCTCTGTATGCAGCTGGGAGGCTGGGCCGTATCTGGAAGCTGGAATAAGGCAGATTTCAACACCACACTGGGATTGCTTATGAGAGACTACAACACCTTTCCATTCTTCAGCATCTATGTGGGCAAAGACCCCACTGAAGCACTCCGTGGGATTAATAAAAGATACATACAGGCTAGTAGGAATTAAAATGATTTAAGACTTATTGGTGGGAGAGTGGCCAGAGCAGAGTAAGCTTTGTGTTTTTGCTTTAAATCGCGTCTCCTCTTTGTCAACAGATTGATCAGCCAGACTTGTTGATCCCGATTGAATGGAACAGCGAGACAGAGAAGTCTAGAGCTAAAACTGAGGTTGGTGATCCTTGCTGATTCAGGAAATGTCTTTAAAGGAATACAAGAGTATTAATGTATCCCATGTCCCTCATTTCATCTAGGCGCTTCGTCCATTCTTGGCCTCATGTCAGAGGTACCTCAACCTGCTGGGTGCCCCGCAGAGCAGCAGCTTGATCCATGTGGGCTCTTTCGTCTCTCTCTCCTCTCAGCTTGCTGTGGCAGCTTCACCCCTGGACTATCGGCTGTCCAAAGGACAGCTCCACCAGCGCATGAGCATCAAAGAGCTACAGGTAAAGGACCTATGTTTTTATTGACTGTCCTGCTCTTCTGTACATATAAAATCCTTTGAATGTCTCTTCGTCCTGCAGAGAGGGAGTTTGTCCTGATCCACATCAAGGGTACTGTTATGCTGTATAGACCTGTCATATATATATATATATTTGTCATTTTTTCTATATACATAAATTGTCCAGACTTATTTGAGCTAAATCAAGATTATTATTTGATACCTAAAACATAGCTACAAATTAACTATAAAAAATAGGAATGTGATTTTAGAAAATAAATCAATAAAGCAGATTAAAAGAACAAATAAGAATGTACAGTTTTAGTTTTATGCTGTCAGTTCAGATTTTTTAACAAAACAAGCATAAGGAGGCATGTGTTTAGGGAGATTTACTGTAAGTCAAATATTTGTATGGTAACACCTATTCTAAACCTCTTAAATCCTGCCTCCTGACAAGTACTCTCTCATTTTAATAAAAACAAACTAATAAACACTGAACTTAAACGAAATATTGTTAAACAACACAAGCTGAAATCTTGCGCACGAGAGAGGGAAGAGCATCTGCAGTGTTGAGGATGTTATACTGGTCTGCTGTGGTGAAAGTGAAGCTTTCAATTTATTGGATGATCTATGTTCGCACCCTCACTGATGGCCACAAGCTGTGGGTAGTGACCAGAAGAATGAGATCACAGGTACAAGCAGTGGGGGTGGGCTTTCTCTTAAGGGTGTAGAGTCAGTACTTCTCCACATCAAAAAGGAGGCGGTTGAGGTGGTTTATGCATCTGATCAGAATGACTCCTGGACACCTCTTAGGTGAGATCTTTCTAGTATGTCCAACTGGGAGGGGATGCCAGGGCAGATCCAGAATAAGCTGGTGAGATTATGCCAGGGAGTGGCTGGGGAGGGGGACACCCCGGATCACAGTGGGGCTGGAGCCTCTCCCAGCCATCATGGGGCGAGAGCCAGGGTCGCCAGTCCATTGCAGGGCCATAAACAATCATTCACATTCACATCTAAGGCAAATTTGGAATAACCAATTAATCAATTAACCTTCTTGTTGGAGGAATCCAGAGTACTTGAAGAGAGCATGGGGAGAACATGCAAACTCCACACAGAAAGCCACCAGCCGGCAGGTGGATTAGAGCCCAGGACAAATACACCACGCCACCTGGATGAATGGATAAACTAACATGCAGAACAAAAACAAAAATAAAAATAAACTAATGAAAAGTACAAAACCTTTAATAACTGTTGTCTGGATACATGTGATGACAGTATTTCTTTACTGCAATGTCCCTGCAGAGAGAGGCCCCTGCCATCAATTGGTTGGGGTGCCTACAGGCTGCTTTCCATCCACTGCCCCTCAACGAAGACGACGACGTCCTTCTGCATAACTTACCCTACATCGTGCAAATGTCCCGCACTGTTATCAGATGGCTAAACAAGCATGAACTGAGCAACAGGTGCTGTAAAGTGACATAAAAATGGCAAACACATCCCTTCTCTTTTTCATACTTAATCTTTTTTTTTTTTTTTTTTGCTTTTTCTTCCCCTCCGCGCCCCCCTTCATACCT
>VUQK01010208.1:9579-20239 GCA_015106715.1 Bujurquina vittata | reverse complement strand
AGAATAATGCACTGCTTCTTTCTACTCTTTTAACTCACCGTTTTTACTCTGTTCATACTTCACTCTCTTTAATCATTCTCTGTGTCTCTTCCACAGCATGTTTTTGGTCCTCTCTCTCCCCCCTCAGCCCCTCACAGCAGGTGACTGCCCCTCCCTGAGCCTGGTTCTGCTGGAGGTTTCTTCCTGTTAAAAGGGAGTTCTTCCTTCCCACCGTCGCCAAGTGCTTGCTCATAGGGGGTCGTTTTGATTGTTGGGTCTTTGCCTACAATACAAAGCGCCTTGAGTCGACTGTTTCTTGTGAATTGGCGCTGTATAAACAAAATTGATTTGATGTTACATATGTGTACCAAATTCCATACATGTATGTAAAACGCAGCAGTGGGAATTGAACTAAAGGTGGCGCTGTAGAGCCATTTTGAAAGGGCCATGTCTGAAACCATTAAAATATGTCAGTTTTCACCAGACCTGACGTGTGCAAAATTTCACGAGTTTTTGAGCATCTTTAGGCCCTCATAAATCAGTTCCATCAAAAGCAGATACAATAATAACTGCCCAGCTCCTGTGGCTGCAAAACAAGCCCAGCTCATTCCCCCTTTGCTATTATGCTTGGTAGTTTACACGAGCTGCTTGTGCTGATATGCTGTGTTTCTTTTTTGACATCATGGCCAAACATCTTCACTTTGCTCTTGTCTGTTAAAAGGAAATTGTTCCTTTTGTTGGGATACAATTGTCCAAACCAAGTTGTGCTGTCATGTTCTTTCAGAGAAGAGGATTTCTTCTAGCAACCTTCCAAGTCAGCCATACATGTTCAGTCTTTATCTCACTGCCAGTGAACTTTAACATGTGATGCCTGAGTCTGAGCTAAATGGATCTGAACATCACAGACACAGACAGAGCCCGACATCAGGGTGAACTGGCTGGGATGTCCCCAACTGTTTGAACTGAGTAAATAAGTCACACACAGTGTTAATAATTGCACACATATATTTATGGAAATAACACATCAGACAAAGGGTGATTATCTGTTAAACTTATGTTACATATAGTATAATTACTTGGCTATATGAATGTGGATTACATGTTTTTGGTTTGTTTTTTTACAAAGAACAGAAATATGGCTGCGGCCAAAGCACAATCTTAAAAAAGGTTAAAACACCAGCACTGCTGTGCTGCCGTTTGGCTCCAGGTTTCTCGTAGTGGCTACAGTCTGCATCCAAGTCCAACATTGAACATGTCCTCAGTCAATGTTTCCCTCACAGCTCGTTCAACATAAAGAACAATGAGAAAAGCCCAAATCACACAGACTGTGTGCCGTATCGGACATTATAGTAAAAGATCATTCCAAACACAAACATGACAGATTCCTATGGAAAATTGAAACACTGAAATATTTCCCACAGTGCAGCAGGAATAAGGAAAAAGCTGCCATGTTCATGTTGTTCCCACTCAGGTGAATGGAGACAATGATTTCTGCTTACTGTATGTAGTGTGGATATTTCACCTGATGCAAAGAATCAAATAAAAGTAACAGGACCGGAAACAGACCCAGAGACATCTCCACATTTCACTGAAAACTCTCTTTCTGCTACATTTTTATTTTTATTATCTTGTTTGTATTGTTTGAGATGTTGAAGGCTGGCTGAATCAACCTCTTGACTTTACTGTATCTCCTGTAAACGTGACTTCCCTTAAACCAGTGCACTGACTGAGGAAGGACTGAGCAAAGAAAGAACTACCAAGGAAAATGCATTTCATTTGTTCCGCTTCATACAAAAAGGCACAGAAATGGATTTCAGCTGCACGTCGTTCAGCAAGGAGTCACAGGAGAAATTAGAGGATTATATTGGATATGGCTCAGTGTGGATAATGCAACATTTATTTTAGGATGTTAGCTGCGGTTAGCTGCTGCAAATTCATTTGTTTATTCAACTGAATGTATAAATTCAGTGTATAAACTGCATTATAATTCAGGGAGGACAACCTTTGAAGCATTTGTCTCAAATGGTCTCACTTTTATTACTTCTAAAGTACCACGTTGTATTAATGGGGTGTCAAATCTAAGTAATATCTAAGACTTTTCGAATTGGTCTCAAATATCACTTTCCTGACCTCCAGGCATAATGGGGCAGGTTGTTAATACTTCGTGGTCCTCCTGAGAGCTTTGCAGTGATACATGTGAAGGTTTCTACTTGAACTTCCTCACTGTTACAATGACTCCTTTTGTCAAGGCCACACAGTTCTTCACACACTGCATCAGCTCTGTCACTTCTAACGTGTCATTTTTCAACAGGAAGGCTTACCAGTGCAGATTTTAGATTAGGGTGCATGCATTGTGCATCATTTAACTGAATTCTGCAGAGGTGGATCTGGCCGAGACAACTCCTGACAGCCTTTACCTCACTTCCTCTGCAAGAGCCCTCTGTTCACAAACTCTTGCTAACAAACACAGACGAGCTTCAGAAATGAAGAAATTAAACATGGGCTGCTATTTAAGAAGCACCTGCTCAGGAACAGGAGAACAAACAGCAGCCTCAGTGAAGATAATGTTAACCACATTAATTTTCACAATCCTCAGACAAGCTGATGCTACATTAATTAAAGTGAAGCAGCAGTTCATAGACAAATTTATCTCAACTGGCTCAGAATATGAGACTTGAACTTCTAAGGGTGAAACAATCTGCTCAATTTGTAAAACACACTATACTGCCAAAAGTATTTGCTTGCCTGCCTTCACACGCACATTAACTTGACGTCCCATTCTTAATACATTGGGTTTATATCATTTCAGCCCACCCTTTGCAGCTGTAACAGCTTCAGCTCTTCTGGGAAGGCTTTCCGCAGGTTTAGGAGTGTTTGCTGGAGGTTTCTTCCTATTAAAAGGGAGTTTTTCCTTCCCACCGCCAAATGCTTGCTCATAGGGGGTCGTTTTGACTGTTGGGTTTTCTCTGCAGTATTGTTGGGTCTTTACCTACAATACAAAGCGCCTTGAGGCGACTGTCTGTTGTGAATTGGTGCTGTATAAATAAAATTGATTTGATTAGATTATGGGAGTGTTTGGACATTCTTACAGACGTGCATTTGTGAGATCAGATCAGAGGACAAGAAGGCCTGGCTCTCAGTCTCTAATTCATCCCAAAGGTGTTCTATCAGGCTGAGGTCAGGACTCTGTGCAGGCCAGTCAAGTTCTTCCACACCAAACTGGCTCATCCATGTCTTCATGGAGCTGCTTTGTGCACTGCTGTGCAGCCATGTTGGAACATGAGGGGGCCATCCCCAACGTGAGTTCCTTTTCACTGAAACTAAGGGGCCGAGCCCAACTCCTGAAAAACACCCCCACACCATAACCCCCCCTCTTCCAAACTTTACACTTGGAACCACCAAACCCAGCCTCCTCCATCAGATTGGTAGATGTGTGATTAATCCCTCCAGAGAACACGTCTCCACAGCTCTAGAGTGCAGCGCTGGAGTGCTTTACACCACTGCATCCGACACTTTGCACTGAGCTTGGTGATGGAAGGATGCAGCTGCCATGGAAACCCATTAATGAAGCTCTCTCTGTTCTTGAGCTGATCTGAAGGCCACATGAAGGTTGGAGGTCTTCAGAAAGTTGGTGACCTCTGTGCACTATGACCCTCAGCATCCACTGACCCCACACTACGAGTTTACTTGACCTACCACTTCATGGCTGAGCTGCTGTTGTTCCCAATTACTTTGTTCTAATCCCACTAACAGCTGACTGTGCAATATTTAGCAGTTTAGAAATTTCAGGACTGGACTTGTTGCACAGGTATCACCCTATCACGGTACCACGCTGGAACTCACTGAGCTCCTGAGAGCGACCCATTCTTTCACTGATGTTGGTAGAAGCAGTCCGCATGCCAAGTTGCTGGTTTATTTACCTGTGGAAGGGACTGGAACAGCTGGATTCAGGGATCTGGAATACTTTTGGCAGTATAGTGTCTATGGTGCTGACATGACAGAGAAATAAAGCAAACCATGTCCTTTACTGCGAAACTCAAACCAGTGACAGAGAACAAAACCCAACAGTATGTAGATAAAAACATTAAACCAAGTGCTACACACGTGTACAAATGAACCCTGGTCTATTGGTCGATAAACCTGAGACTTCTTCCCACCTCCAAACACTGGCTGTGCAGGTCCCCTGGCAGGGTTAAGGCACCAGCGCCAATACACTAACTATGAGACACAGGTGACATCTGAAAACAGCATTATATAACAGCTGGAGATAAGAGCAAAGCTCATATTTAATATGGACAAACTAAAGTCTCAAAGCAGGTGGCTCATGAATTTTGATGCAGCTTTAATTAGTATGCTATTTTTCAAGATAAGCTGTCCAGTAAACACAACAGCCAATAAAATCATGAAGGCTTTTCCAGTTAGCAGAATTTCTTCAATGTAACCACTGAACATTTTGTTGAGATGAATGCTTATAGGTAGCACACACAGGTGTAGAGCAGTGGGGTTCCCCCTTATCCCAACATAGCCAAACTCACGTGAAGTTCCAACAATGCTCATTGTTTTAGTTTTGGCAAAAACTTTACTGAAGCAATGTGGCTAAACCCCAAACCTCCCAAAGGCATGATTGTGATCTTCCCTGCTTCTTTCTGAACGTCGAGTGCTGGTGTGAAATTTTGGGACGTGAGCTCTCTCTGCATACTGGAACATATACTCTGTCACTGCACACAGATAAACACAGGCATCACATGCTAAGGCATTGTGAGCATGCACAGACCTTCTCGTTAAACAAATACGAGTATCATATTTATACACTGCAGTCAGGTCCTTTAAGGGTCTTATTTAAAATATACAGACTATTCTGTCTGTAATTATATTAATTTAAAGGCAAAGTTCACTGATTTTTATGCTGTTCTTATAAAGATTATAACTGTAAAAAAACCTTTAGCATCAAAGTTCATCATCATTATGCATTCAAATCTGATTTCCCTTATTAAAAAAAAAAAAACATCTTTGGCTGTTTAGATTCACCTGAGGCACCCTTCTGTTCAAGCTCCATCCTGGTAAATGCACAGGCAGCTTCATACTTCATTATTATCATAGTGTATCTTCACTAAAGCAACACCTTTTGAACATAACAGACTGGACAAAGTGTAAATGATACAGAGGGATATAAAACACAAGAATAACACAAGTGAAGCATGTGAATGTAAGGCTAAGCACTGATACAGGCAAAGAATATACTGGAAGCTTGTCCTTCTCCAGCAGCTGTAGCACCAGCAGCAACATAGAGGGTAGCCTCTGCTCCATCACATAAGGGGCTACATTAGAGAAAGAGTGACCGAAGTTCCCCTGTGCTCAGCAGTGCTGATATCGTTCTGCTGAACAGAGAGAACACAATATTTCACTGAGACAAATACATTCACAGACTCATTCAATTAGTTTCTTACCCTTTGAATGAATCATATTTTGTTGGATCTCTTTATTTTTGCATATAGTAATAGAAAAAGACTATGTGTGTATTAAAATAGATTAAAAAATGGATTGCATAAAGCAGATACACACACTACCACAGAGGCTTCATTCACCTAGGAAATATATCCACACAATTGTGCCACTGGTAAGTTTGTTTGATATGCAGTATGTTGAATTAACAGATGCAATAAAATAATTAAAAGGAATGATTGTGTAATGATTCTGAAGCATAAAAATCCAGCTGGGTCGCCATGTACGGACAACCAGTTAAAAACAGGAAGTAACAGGAGCAACAAGAGTAATGTGCTCCTCAGTCTACCCCATTAAAATAGTTTGTAAAAAGGTGATGTCTCTGTAATAACAGACTGACCCTGTCATGAGCAGACGGATCATCTTGTAGTAAGGATTACACAAAACATTCGCACCTGGATTTTGACAAGGATTAACCATACCAGAGGGTACATGGACTTGCACTTATATACCATCCTTCTACTCAGCTGAGCGCTAGAAGTACTACACAGCCAAGCCTCCTTCACAAACACATTCATACAGCACTTTTATCTATGCCTCAGATAACATTCACAATGAAGAATGCATTGGGGGAAACTTGGAGTACAGTGTCTTGCCCAAGGACTATATTTATATAATTCTAAATCACAGCATTCATCTCAAGATAAGATGAACTTTATTGATCCCACAACGGGGAAATTTGTGCATTACATCATATGTGTTACATATAATTTCAGAAACAGAGAAACATGACGGGATAAGTGTCTGCGGCCATTGCTGCCATGAAGGCGCTGCCTTAAAGATAAGGAAAAGGCACTTATATCATAAGGTAAAGACCCTACAATAATAGAGAGAAAACCCCAACAATCAGATGAGCCCCTATGAGCAGCACTTGGTGAGAGTGGGAAGGAAAAACTCCCTTTTAACAGGAAGAAACCTCCAGCAGAACCAGGCTCAGGGAGGGGCAGTCATCTGCCGTGAGCAGTTGGGGTTGAAGTGTGTATTTTTTTGTATTTGTTACACTGTGTACTGTATCAGTCTTGCACTTTTTGTTCTATGTAGCACCCATGGTCCCTGGAGGAACATTGTTTCATTTTAATATGTACTTGTATATAGCTGAAATGACAATAAAACCTCAACTCGACTCACTTGTGGAGGAATTCCTGTTTTGAATCTGAAAGTACTTCATGTGAATTTTTATTTAATGTGAATTTCAATCACAACTGAACTGGGAGTGACCTTTCTGTTGGGTTATGTTGCGGGCCTGCTTACCAGTAAATGTTTGTTGCTTTCCAGGTAGTGCTGAATGTTGTGCGAGTGCTCTGTGGAAGACATGTTGGGCGGAGCAATGAGGGGACTGTTGTTAACGTTCTCCCGGATGATGGCTGATGTGCCCATTACAGACTCACTCTGGCTCCACTGGAAACAGCAGGAACCTTGCAGAGAACTCTGATCCAAAGGCGTGCCAGCCACTGTGACGCCTGAAGACGCAGGCAGGATGTCACTTCCTGCCGGCCTGGAAGAAAAGTGTTGACCAAGCATGCAGCTGCAAGGCGTATCTGCCTGGCAACTTGCCAGTCCCCCCTGCTGTATTTGGTTCGGCCCGGCGTCATTCCTCGGCAAAAAAACAGCACAGGGCAAAGCTTGGCTTTGTGAATTTTGTCTCTGAACTGCTGGTTCTGTCTTGTGTCCATTCTGCATGATGGTAGTATGAGGCAGCTTTTGCTGCTGGATCTGTGCCCACTGCTGAAAATGACGGTTGTGCTTTTCAAATGGGAGGCTTTCTTGCAGACAAGCTGATGAAAACTGAAAGGGAATATTAGGTGTATTAGTGGAAGTACAGTCATTGCAAGGAATCAGTGGTGGCACGCTGTCCATTACAACTGGAGACTGCGGCTTCATTGCAACAGGCGTGTTGTTTGGTTGTGAAATGGAGCTCTTTATCTGACAGTTTCCTGCCATTGCAGGTGCATGAAAACTGTTTTGATGTCGCAGAAGATGGTTGGACGGCTGGATAGAAATCTCCTGATGGAAGCCCGTGTGTGATGCCTGCCCATGTGAATGAAAAGGAGCTAAAGCATCATCAGCTGAGATGTCAGGGACAGTGAGTTCAGGGAGCTCAATAGATGGGCTGAAGATGTCATGGAGCTGCAGCTGCTGAAGAGAAAGCAGGCTGGCGTCAGTCTGGCGACACTGGTGAGAGAGTTTCTGGGCACAGTTGAACATATGGGCAGGTTCTACCACGTTTTGTCCTGATGTCGCTGCTACGGTGACTGTAACCTGCTGGTGACTGTGGAGGCCATTCACTGGAGAGTAAGTGCAATCAGGACTGGGGGCCTGTAATAGCTGTGGCTCACAGAGTTCAGTGGCTGAAAAGTGGGCAGCCTGAGTGAAGGGGTCCTGCTGATGGTTGCTGATAACTGTGAGGCAGTTGGGAGGAATTGTGTCCAGACACGCTTCTTCTTTCTCCTTGAACAAAATGCTATCAATATAGTCAAATATGTCACTAGCGACAATATTGTCCAAGTCAGATCTAACCTTGCTCTGTGGATCCTCCTGACCTAATGTTTTCAGAGAGTTTTCCCACTCTATGAGCTCAGCATTATCTACCTCAAGAGTTTGCAAAGCTGCACAAAAATCCCCATTCTGTGCCATTTTCTCAAATGTGTCAATCACAGCCATCACTGACTGCTTGGTCTCCTCTTTCACCAAAACAGGCTCACTTGTTGTAGCCATTGCCTCGTTCACCTGCCATGCATCACTGACAACACTGACCAGGGCCCTGCTGTCCATGAACACCTGATCCACAGGTAGAGGGGTCTTCACTGTCTGAGCGTAAGCAGTTTCATCCTGACTCAAGAAGCAGTCCAGCAAAGAACCAGGTGCCACATCTTTCTTCATGTCACTGTTGCTGAACATTTTATTGGACTGAAACTGTGAGATATCCACCGTGGGGCCGGTGTTATAGAGGGTGGCCTCTCCTTTGGTAAGGCTGAAGGGAAGATGCTGGCTCCTTTGACGGAGATAGTCCTCCCCCTCAGCGTTACTGAAACACACCAAACAGAACACGGTACATTACTGATACAAGTTCTGACTCTTTAGGAGACAACAGTGTAAATGGTAAATGGACTAGTTCTTATATAGCGCTTTTCTACTCTTTTCGAGCACTCAAAGCGCTTACACAGCATGTTTACATTTACCCCATTCATACAAGCACTTCCATGTGTAACTAAGCTAAGTGCTTTTATTATCTAACATTCACACACATTCACACTCCAACACTTGCTTCGGAGAGCAACTTGGGGTTCAGTATCTTGCCCAAGGATACATTGGCACGCAGCCTAGAATAGCCAGGAATCAAACCACCGACCTTTCAATCAGTGGGTGACCTGCTCTACCTCCTGAGCTACAGCCCCCCAGTGTCGCATTCCCATCTGATTTCATACTTTAAGCAACCAGTGAAAGGGCTCTAGCACTCACCTTATAGCCCTCTGATTTGCAATGATAAATTCAGGTCTCCCTCCTTTGTAGATCAGCTTGGCATTGGACTTCACCCACAACCAGCTGCCTGGCTTGCTTAGGAGCCTGAACACAGTCAAACCACTCTCTCCTGTTTTAAGCACTGTGACATTAAGATGAAAAAACACATACGACAAGGGCTTAACAAGGACAATGTGCATCCTGTATTTGTTCTTAAAGAAATGTTTAACATTAATTTTTGGCAGAATAGAATCTGTAGATTAAACGGCTGACTAAGCATAATACCAATGTAATGATTTACAAGTCATGTGAAGCCCATTTTAATGGTATCGATACTACATGTCAAAGGTTGAAGAAATCAAAAGGATTTCTTTGTAAAAATTTGGTACGTAGCAACAACAAACTCTTTAATCACGGGGCATCCTCACAGTGGGACATGCCCAGAACACCTCACCATCCTAGTCAGATGCCTGAACCAACTCAACTGGCTCCTCTCGATGTGGAGGAGCAGCTGCTCTACTTTGAAGCCCTCGAGAATGCCTGCACTCCTCACCCTGTCTCTAAGAAAGAGGCCAGCCCTGACGGAGTCCAACACCCACAGGAGTCCGACTTATTGCCGATTATACGGACCAAGCTCTCACTGCGGTTGTACAGGGACTGAATGGCCCACAACAATGGGCCAGAGACCCCACACTCCCACAGCACCCCCCACAGAATACCCCGATGGATGCGGTCGAATGCCTTTTCCAGGTCCACAAAGAACGTGGAGTGAATGGGCAAACTCCCCAGAAAATGGGAAATATGAGAAATCTCTGGACACAAGTGAAAAGGCAGAAAACTAATACTGAAAAGCTGTGATCTTGAGGTTTTTTTTCCACATTTTTTCTTAAGCAAAAATGTGGAAACAGCTGACTTGCAAAAACAGCAGCAACTAGTCTCCTCAGTTCACAAATACTATTGTTGTCATTTTTTACATATCAAATAATTTTTTTCCCTTAATTTCTTAATCATTTCTTTTGTTTGTTTTAATAGAATTAAATGCAGAACTGATGCCTACAGACAGTTCAAAATGTCACTTCATAGACTCAAATTATGAGCATCTGTGATGGCTCCTAAAGCATCATTAGAGTCTGGGATCTAGACCATAGCTGATGAGATGATTATTCTGGTCTAAAGAGGAATCTCAGTTTGGTTGGATATCTGGATTCAAGCATTCTCAATCATCTTTGGTCTTCATATTAGAAATCAGTGCTGTGTTGTGTTTTATTTCCAACCAGATGTTTTACAGTGTGTATGGGATGTGTAGTGTGGTATATATGCTGCAGCATCGCCGTGTGATATTTAATGTGAAGGCTGACTCTGAATTGCTAACATACTACGGATGTGGTTGTCGGCGCAGTGCATCATGTCAGCTGCGTGGATAAATTGGTAGCCGGAGCCTTTCATACACAACTCGATCTCTGAATAGCCCAGAACCACGGTCCCCCTGGAAAGACACAAAAAGCAAAATTGTGACCTTCTGGCTGCTGGAACAAAATTCAGCTAACAAGCAAATAGGACAGTAGTAAAACTGACATCATTGGATTGAGAAGAATTTCCAATTAATAGAGGACAGTGTTCTGAGACTGAGTTCCTCAAAATTTTTAAAACAAATATAAATAAAAAATTAAAAAAAAAAAAAAAAAATAAATCAGCAAAAAAAATTTTCATCACCTGCTAT
>VUQK01010207.1:0-24034 GCA_015106715.1 Bujurquina vittata | reverse complement strand
CTCATCCCCCTCGCTCATGCTTTTGCGCCACACACACACACACACACACACACACACACACACACACACACACACACACATCTGTGCATGAAGTCTTACAGAGACTCGAGATGACAAAACTACTCGTGACCGAATTTGGCTCTTTGCTCCACAGAGCAGTTTGTGTTGACACCCACCAGGTGGCGCTGCAGAGTTCCTCCTTCACCCACCAAGACAATAAAAGTGATTCGGCTGGATTCCACTCAGCACGCTCATTATGTGCTCATCTCAGCGGTTTCATAATTGTTTGTTTCATAACTGGAATTATGTTTTATTGGTTAAAAAAAAATCCTTAAAAGTTCATTTTATAGCCCAACTAATAAATTAACAGACCAATCATTTTATCTTTAAGTGAATTTGTCTAAAGTGGAGGGACTGGAAATGTATTTATGCAGGCAATCTGACTCCATCCCAGGACAATCAGGCCGCAATTACTGCAATATCTGCAGAAACATGGGGGAGCATCCTTCTTCTATGCCATGAAGAATTAAGACACTCGTGAATGTAAAAGGGATCCAACCTGGTACCAGCAAGGTGGACCTGATAGTCAGTTTAGCCTCTTTTTAATACAAATCAACCAGTCAGTCTGACTTCTTACTGGGCTGCATTTGAAGCTGCTGAGGAGCCACTTTATCGAGTGCGTCTGGCTGCTCTTTGTACTTTTTAGGATCAGCACCACCCACCCCATCATTATAAAACCACATCACACTGAAGGTTAAAAAGAGAAAAAGCAATGACACTGGTCCTGGAGGGTGACAGTTTAAATGAAGAGAGCACCACTGATCCCCTGTCTGTGCAGCCCGGTCACTTCTGAATAAATCTGTTGATGTTTTAACTTCCCTCAGACACGGGAACAACCGTTTGTATCCAATGGCTGAGATTTTGCAATAAAAACATCCTAAATGAAGCTCCTTTTTCCTCATAATACAGACACTATAGTTTCACCCGCCTGTGTTCAGCGGTCCTCACCTTCAGTATGGAGTTGTCCTGCCGTGTGTTCTTGGTGTCGTATCCCTCCAGCAGACAGCAGCGCACGGTGGAGCCCGAACCCGCAAACTCCGCCATGTTGAGGTCCGTGAAGCCCAGCTGAGGGTGAAGAGGCGTTTGAACAAAGTTAATTGGAGCTGCTGTAATGAAAGCCTTCTCCACTCTTTATTTTTGGCACACGTTCAGGATGAAGCAGATCCCGCAACACCCATCATTTAGCACGCAGAGTAATTTCACGGCTTTAACGTCACGAGCTTTAGAAGTGCGAAGAGGATGACAGGGTGCAAAAACCACAAGTGAGCCTTTACAGAGGCGGGCTGAGAGTGAAACCTTTAAAAAGGCAACTTTTTACAATCCTTTTTTTTTAATTGCAGTCGTTTCAGAACATATCAGTTTATTCTTACACTTTCTCTGATGTTAAACCTTCTTATAAACTACTTTGTTCTTTTTGAATGCTCTCTGCAGACTTTAGAGGGTTTTTTTTGGTTCTTAAGAGATTTATCGATAAGGGGCAGGACACCAAAAATAAACACACATATATTTACTGTTAAAATGCTGGATTCTCATATTAAACACGAACAATGTTTCAAATAATGAAGTCCTTGTGAGCCAAACACTACTTAAGAGCTCTATTTCTGACTAATGTACTCATCTCGAACATGCAGCTTTGCCCCACTCACCTGCTGGTTAATCCTTCTGTGTGTGCAGCCAATCACAAAACAGCTGTCTTAAAGTGACGGGGTTAAAATGACTTGTTTAATCTAGTATAAGATGCATAAGGATTATTTTAAACTATGGATCATGCAAAGCTACTCTGGTAGAACCCAAGAATGAAATGTGCCCTTCTATTCTCACTGACCACTCAAAGCACATTTAACCATGCATTCATTCAGTGCAGTATGGCACACACTTTAAGCACTCTCTCTCTCATCCACAGCCAATCTGTAATCACTAATTAACCTCACATGCATGTCTTTGGACAGGGTACCCACAGAGCCACAGAAGGAGCGAGACAAATGCCGGACTCTAGCATATGAAATGTTCCTTTTAACCCATCACAGGAGGTCTCCCTTTCTAATGGGTCTTCACATTAAATGGGACTCAAAGCATTCGGGCAGCACAAGTCTGTGCAGCAAGGCGGACTGACGTAGATTTGCTCCACATGATGGAAACGGGAGCGAATCCGCTTTTGTATAATGGAAATATTTCAGCAAAACAAGTCCCCTCACACTGCGTCACGAAAAACCCGTCACCCGGGATTTTTCCATAAACCGCGGATTCGTTCTCACAAGCCTTTTGACCCCATTTGGAGGGCATCTTTATTTTTCTATGTAAAGATATAAAAAGGAGAGAGCCTGTAGACATGTGAGTGAATCAGACTTCAGCTGATTCCAGCAGCCGGTCGCGGTCCTCTTTCATCCCATTAGCTGCTGAGAGCAAACATTTGCACGTTTCCAACATGACCGCATTCACACGAGTACAACGTTGAGCCAGTGAGATTGAAACTATGAAAGGTTTAAAAACGGATTTACAAAATGACCTTATTGGCTACAATTTGTCTCTACGTGTCCAAAACACACAGTTTTTAAGACTTTTTAAAAGAACACACAGCAACCCTGTTTCCATCTCTGCTGCAGATCTCTGATGAAATGCCATAAGCCAGGTCCTTTAATCTCCTTTAATAATCCTGCTGTTTCCACTCTAAGCCACTTAAATATAGATAATGTTTCTCCTCCACTTCTTTAATGCTCAGAGACTCTGGGACTGGAGGTAGATGATCAGGGATTTGGACACAGCACCAGATCACACTGATAAGAAAGGGTCTGCGTGGCCTTCATGTCAAAATCAAAGCTCAGAGCTTTTTGCCAGGTGGAAACTGCTTTTGTCTCAACTGCATTTACGGTGTTATTTTTATTTTATAGCTCTCAAGTAAAGTGTTCCCAGATTCTGTGGGGTAGGTCCTGTTTTCTTAGGTGCATGTTTAAGGAAGCCGACTTCTAAGGAGGGAAGCAAAGTATATTTAACTGAAGGAAATCCAAATCTAGAACGTGGCGAAAACAGAGGAAACGGTTCCTGTCGGGCAGCGACGTCCAGGGATCAACTAAAGTTTACGTCCACGAGGCGGTGCGACCTCGAAGTTAGATTTACGAGACGTGACTCATTTGTTCGGAGCGTTTACCATTACCGTCAGGGAGGTATCGGCAGGATGTTTCTGCAGATTCCAGGCAAATGTGACAGCGATAGGATTCATTTTCACGTCCGGCTCCGGGGTTATCAAATGCTTCAACAAATGCTAATATTTAGATGTGAAGGCATCCAGGCTTCCAGACTGACAGCAGCTCATCAGTAACTGTATGTGTTTATTGAATGTGAGACATGAGGCACCCAACCTCTTACCTTTGAGTATGCCTTTCCTCCTTTGAGTTCCTGCAGGGAAAACAGGAAGACAGTAATGAACTCAATGATTCAACTTCACATCACAGAGGCTTCTGATTACAGGGCTCCTAAGAGACGGATGAAATTAAAGGCTGGGACCACACTCGTGGCAGTGTGTAGCTGAGGCGACATTCACATGGGAGCATTAGCATCACGTCTGCATTAAAATACTCTGACTGCATTTCTGTGAGAATGGGAGCTGCATCAGAGTCTGTGAAAAGGCTTAAAAGGCTAAAAGCTGTCAGCCTCACACCTTAAGATAACGTGTCACAAGTCTGCAAGTGGGGATTAGGAGAGCGCAACAGTCTGTGGCCACCACCTGCACAATCATTCCCTTTTAAGGGATGGTCGTGTTGATGCTTCTCCTGATGCTGCCCCGAGGCAGCTGAAACAGACTCACAGCAGTTTATGGTTCCTAACTGGTCAGGATGAGATCCCTGAAGTTTAACACAATTTGTTTTGAGCTGTGATGTAACACACACACACATCAAGTGTTCCCTACATTTCTTTGAGGAAAGAAACCCAGAAACCCAGAGTTTGCCTGCATATCTGGGGAGGATACATTTGTCTCTTTTCCACGAGTACCTACTGGCTCAGCTCGACTCGACCCGGTTTTGGTCGTTTTCCATTACAGTTGAGTACCACCTCAGCGAGGCAGCCCAATCAGTGGCACATTATTGGCTCGACTCAGAACCCTGGCTGAGCAGGTAATACATTTTTAAAAAGTACCAGGTCCCAAATACTACCACCTAATGGAAAAACCTAAAAACCGAGTTGAGCTGAGCGGGTATTTTTTTGAGCGTCATACCTTCCTGACTGACACCCTGCAGACAGATGGGTCCAGAACTCCAGTGTGGGGGTTGGCGCTCATTTTGGACACAAAGGTAAACCTCTTCCTCCAGCGAACGCAGTGATCGTGGACCTCCTCTCTGGAACAAAGACAGAAGAAGGCTTCATTACATTTTGCAGTGCCTTTGTATTTCTGCTTACTCCTCACTTGAAAACAATGCCAGATGGCACAAATATAAAGTCAGCATTTTAAAACTGACCTAAATGAAAGTAGAACATTTTCCCAAACTCATTGTTTTCAGATCATCACATTTTTTCCAGCCCTGCCGTCTCACAGCCTCATGACCAGCGTGTCCACTGAGGATCAGATTCATCAGAGCCGCGCTGAGCAAACATGTCATGAGCGAGTTTTTCCAAAACTAACTGCAGGACAGAGCGGGCTCCCAGGGCTTCTGACACCGATTACAATTTCTCATTTCAAAACGTTTTCCAGCTCTCTCAGAGTACGAGGAATGAGATGGAGTACTTTGAGTGAGGACAGCAAACTTGGGGCATCTTCCTAAAGTGAGAGCCTCTCACACAAATACCACATTATCAACACATAAAGCTGATTCTCCCGTCTGTCTGTCAAGGAAACAGTTTACAATGACGAGACTTCAGTGAAAACCCGTGAAAATCTTTAAGTACCCATACATCCTGGTTAACGGGTGGGAGCAGAACAATAGGTGTAAAAACAGACCAGCTCAGTGATCTGTTTGTTCCTGAAAACAAATTCCTGAGAACCGTCCTGGAGACGCCACAGCAGCAGCTGACGGGAAAATGTGCATCCAGATATTTGTGGTTCGTAATCATGTGAAGCACTCGTGACGTGACATCAGATTCCCGTGAAAATCTGATGTTCTGCAGCCCGATGCAGCCTTTTGTTTTTCCATTTTAGAGCATATTTAACTTTCTTGTTTGTTTTATAAACAGAGCAGGTTGTTAAAAGAAGCAAATACATTTGAGCACACCAAAAGACCACTGCAGCTGCAGGTAACGTCATTAGCCTTCCTCGTATTTGGACAGTGCAGGATGATCGTAAAGGTTGTGGACATTAAAACGTTCGTCCAACTTAAGTGTTTCCCACAGGATCCGATTTTATTCGTAGCATGGTGGTTTGGAAGGTGCTTGCATCTGCAAAACCAACAGATCAGCTGTTTCTCAAAGTGTACTCAGACGGTCTTGGACTGCAGCTCCTTGTTCTCCTCTACAGTCTCAGCGATCTCAGTGCAGCAGCACTTAAACCTGTTCTCCACCTGCTGCAGGTTCTGGCTAGCAGGTGGAGTCCAAGACGGATGAGGCAGAGAGCATCTGACCGCGGGACAAGACCCTCTTTGGGATTTGGGATCAGGCCAGCCAGTGCTGGGGCTAGCTGGTTAGCAGCTACTGAACTTTCAAAATAAGAGTGAGAATGTTTCTGATAGAAGACTATGCTCTTCTGTCAAGCAAAAACATGTATACCTGTGACATCTGTGTAAGAAACACTGAGGCTGCACATGCATTTCAATCAAGCCATAAATGTTAACATAAACTTTGGAGTCACTGTTTGCTAAATTCAAATAATTTAAAAACAAAAACATTGAAATAATACATTTTTAAAGTGTCTCAGGAATATCCCCCCATAATGAGCATGTCCTCTAGTATTTTAGAGGTTTTCAAAGAGGAATATTCCCAGGAATACTTCTTTTGGGAATGGCATCACCATCTTTCAGTTATTGTGACACCAGGGTAAGAAGCACTGAGGAACAAAGCCAAAGTCCTTTTATAAGCAAGTCTCACCACTTCGGGAGCTCTCTGGGCAGTTATTTTGGAGCATTATCTAGTTTAGATTTAGTCTCAGTGGTCACCAGGACACAAAAAAAGCTTGTGAACTTTGCCCCAAATTTTTTTTTGGCCACGTTATTTTTGAGGAGGGGCTGTTGCAGGATTCTCACTCTGACCTCCACTCAGGATCCCGTGAGCATCATCACAGGATCAATACCTCTGATCAGGATAACCGCCCTCATGCACTGCACCAGCAAAATCCTCCAAACCCATCATGGTGTGAGGAGAGGCTTCAGTCCAGCTCTGACGTGGTCACTAGTCTCACCCACTGTTGGAAAACAACTGTTAAAGCAAACACTCTGAAACAAGAGAGTCAGAGGAGCATCCTGACACGGGCGAGCTGCTCCTGACTTTAGATGGCGTTCTGGGGTGGTTTTCCTTATTTGACATGGTGCCAAAAGTTTGGAGCCGACTCAGAGTTAACGTAAACACTCCATATGTCAGGAGAAAGAGCTTTTAATATAAACTCCCACTCTTTGGACCTCTGGTTACAGTTTTCAGAAGGGACACGTATGCGACTCCAGAGTGAACGAGCAAGGGTAAACGGTTTTATTTTGGTCACTTTCAGCATGATAGAAGCGGTGGAGACAATAGGAACTTTTAATTCTTTGTACCTTTTACAGGTCTCAATCCTACTAAAGTATCTTTCTGCGAATATTAGGGAGCTACTTTATGGCATCTGTCATTTTAATTTAAGACATGATGCGAGGAGCAGCAGCCCTGGGATTTACTGTTACAACTACATGCCTCACACACACACGCACGCACAGAGGGATTTTTGCTGCGTTGTAATTACACTACTGACATCTAGTTACTGTTTGTAAATGGGTGCCATCGAGGGAGAACACCCTGTTGTAAAACCTTAAATGACCAATCAGCATTAATTAGCAGAAAGCTGGAGCTGCTGGGCTAAACTGAGTGCCGTTTAGTTCCATGCTTTGCATGCAATCAAACTATATTTGCTAAATCTAAAATAAAATTGAGTTTTTAAGAGCCTGGAAGCAGGTGCAAATTATTTTAGCCAGGACTGTCTTGCAAATGCCCCCCGGAGGCAGCTTCAATGTGGCCCACAATGGGATCAGTAGGAAGAGGAATGGCTATGCTTAAACAAAGCTGTTTCCTTTGGGAAATAAACAGATGCATCTTACAGAAATATTAATGCAGAGCTTTTCTCCTCATCACAGTAACACTGCACATCAACATGCAACCATTCAGCTGGTCAGGTGTGAGACTAGAGTCAGAGGAATAGCCCGAATGATTCATCCTGAGCACACTGTGTGTGTCTGTGCAAAGTTTGAGGCTTTTTGTATTTTAGTTAAAAATTCAAAATGACAGCTGTGCCAGCAGCATCTCATAGTGAGCAGCAGTTATTTGAACTTAAATATAAAAGTCTGGTGTCCAAAACAAGTCAAACTCGGGATGTTTGAAGTTGTTCTAAAATACTGGAAGACATGCTCATTATGGGGGAAGAAATCACTACATGCAGCTTAGTATTTATTATTGTAAAGTTATGAGAATCTACACTTGTCTGTGAATCACCATCATTCTGTTAGCCAAACATTTCAGTTAAATACCATCCTGTTAGAAAGCCCCGTAATTTGTGTAAATGTCAATCAGCAGTGACATGAGAAAAAAAAGAAAAATGTTTTTCATGTCATGTTTTTCTCCTCCTAAATGCCAAACAGCTCATTTTGGAAAGTCTGTCCAACGGCATGCTGAGAAGGAGCAGATCACAAGGAGAGCCAAATGTTTCTGGAGTCACTTCAACTGTGTGACGCCTCCTTAATCCCCCGCATGTAAATCACAGACACCACACGGGCTTCGTGATCAGCACTAATGAGCCCAATTTCTAAAGAGCTTCTTTGGATTTTAAAGTCTAGTGACGGGACAGATGAAGCATTTCCTCCTATCCTAATCTGCAACCCCAAACCGTGCAGGGAGGAAACATCAGCACTCAAACAGCTCCCAGTGACTGCTGAGAACCGACCAGAAGTTGCAGGATATGAAACAGTACAACAGTGACGTCATTGTTCCATCACTAAGTTAGCATAACCAACATAGGACCAGTGACGTGTCTGCGATGGCTAAATTGTATGCATTTGTAGACGGTCGTCTAACGGCGCCTCTTTGCAGCCGCAGACAAGTTACCACTATTTTCACCAAACTGTCTTTGATCCTTTTGATGAAGATTTTCAAATGACCCGAAGATACAAGCGGCTTAAATGAGCTTCCTCAGCACGGTGGCTGGGCTCAGCATTAGAGATGGGGTGAGGAGCTCCGACATTTGGAGGGATCTTGGGGTACAGCTGCTGAGCTGAGGCTGTACGGGCACCTGGTTAGGAAACCTCCTGAGAGCCTCCCTCTGGAGCTGTTGCAAGCACACCCAGCTAGGAAGAGACCCAAGGGTAGACCCAGAACCTGCTGGAGAGATTATATTTCTGGCCTGGGAAAACCTCAGGATCCCCCAGGAGGAACTGGAAAGTGTGGCTGTAGACAAGGATGTCTGGAATACCCTGTTTAGCTGGTGCCACTGCAACCCAACTTGGGATAAGCGGAAGACGATGGACAAATGGATGAACGTTTACTGTTATTTGTGTTTTTACATTTATGCATAATTAACTTTACAGATGGTGCTTTAAACCAATTTACCTTTACTGAAGAAACTGTTCCTTTTAAAACTGGATTTGTTTAATCACACTTTAATTGAAACAACTTTTTAAAAAATGTATATGAGCTGTATGCCACAGCTGGGCAGAGTGAAAAGCGAGTGATGGCCACAGCCACCATCCCGCTACCTACTTATTTTTGAGTTACATTTTCACGATCGTCCTTTCCACCATCGGCATCCTGGTATTTCGCATCCGGATGTTAATCACAGGCCATAAGCCTGAATAATCCTGACAAAATTTTATTCAAGGTCAAATCAAGGGCTGTTGTTTCCATCGACGTCTACAGGACTCCACAACCACAACACTCGCCCCCTGGTGGCCATTAAAAAGAATGCAGGTTTGTAGCATTTCTGCATTTGGTTCACGTTTCAGACGCTACATCCATCTTTTAGAGCAGCAGACAGCAATCGAACACGGCTCCCAATCGACTGCACCTGTCCATCAAAGTGGCCACACCCCTAGCTCTATCTTTCCATAAGTTTTCCATGTTTAATGAACAAAAAGAAAAAAGTATTCTCCTAATTTTATACAGTCAAAACTTCAGACATTACATTTCCTCCACTCCACACTCAGGACATTTACATGTTTTAAATGCATCCTAAAATCAAAAGGATTCCTCATCCAGCCACAAATGTGATTTAACAGTTATTTCAAGCTTAATTTCAGCCACTTTAATTTATTGTAATTAGCGTGGACGCGCACACACACACACGCACGGACACACACAGTGTCTATAGTTAGCAGCAGCTGCTCCTCACACTCCCATCCCCCCTTCATCTTTATTCACAGCCTTTCCACCAACTCTCCAAAATGTGTTGTGTGATTTTTACCCTTATTTTCCTTTAAATCTTTTTCTCAGTTACCAAACGTGGAACCAGCCCAGCCACAGCTGATCCCCCAACACAACACTGAGCCGAATCAAATATTGTTCTTTGAGAGCATTTTAGTTCATTTATTCATAGATCCTGCATTTAATAGCATCGCATTCTGCTACAGGAGAAGGGACGGCTCACACTGACATACATGATTGTGTTTGTGTGTGTGTGTCTGTGTGTGTGTGTGCTGCTTCAAGGAGCTAAATCGATCATTTAAGAATTAAATGTACTAAACTGAGTCCTCTGACTACATATAAACTATTTACACCTTGTTATTGTGTTTAACAGCCTGAAGGTCTATTGCAGGGTGGAAGCATTATTACTAACATGTTACTATTACTAACTAACAACCCCCCCAAATCTTTAAATCTACTTTAACCATCCACCAAAATCAGAGTCCTAAACAGGCCATTTAAAGAAGTGAAGGGAGGTAAAAACGTCCTAATCCGTCTATCCGTGGAAACAAGTGAGGTTCCAAGAAGAGCCGAAACACAAGAACACACATACACACTCTTATCAGGACCCCCACGCTTTGGGTCGGCCAGTATGTAAGGTGGAGCGCTCCCAAACCACATTCCTCAGTCCAGATGGCTTTGTTCAGGCTCCATGGAAACCCTGCACTCAAATCCACCGACTGCTTTCCCAGCAGCTCTGAGGAGGAGGAGGAGGAGCTGACACCAACACTCTGTTTCACGCTGGGACACTTTTACAAGCAGTTTGTTTCTGCTCTCACCTGCTGCCTCCGACTCTCCGTTCACTCTCACACTTTTCTTTTAATGCTGGATGCGGCTGGCGTGAGCGCCTCCTCCACAAAGTCTGCAGAAGAGGTTTAACCGAGCGCTTTCTGGCTCCGCTCACGCCGCTGCTGATTATTCCAACTCTGACTTCGGCCTCTTACGTGTCTGTAATGAAAACACTTTAACAAAACTGAAAAGAAAAAAATAATAAAATAAAATAAAAGACTTCATGGGAGCAGCGCTTTCAGCCCTGTGACTCAGTAAAAACAGGCTGCAGAGAGACGCAAAAACTGCCCTCACCACAGCCGGACTGAAGACATGAAAACGCCTGTGAAGGAAAACCAAAACAGAGGCTCTGACTGTGCGTGTCCTCTTCTAAGCACATGCCCTGCAGGCAGCCCTTCATCATCATCATCATCATCATCCAGTACAGCTGAACCAAATCATCATCATCATCATCATCCAGTACAGCTGAACCAAATCATCATCATCATCATCATCATCATCATCATCATCATCCGGTACAGCTGAACCAAATCAAGAGTATTTAGAAAATAAAACTGCTCTGTCCCTCAGCCGAACATATTTTCCAGCAGCTGAAAACATGCAGTTGAGTTTCTACAACCAGCATCGCATCTACATTTAATCAAACCAAAAAGCACAGCAGAGCAAAAGGTTGGATTCACTCTCAGAGCAGCAGCGTCAAATCCAAAAAGTAAAAGCAAACTGAAGAAGACCAGCAGGTTAAATAAAACACTGATACAACTAAGACAGATTGGAAAGTACTAGGAAGCCAGATACGATCTGGGCACTGAGGGAGAAGCGAGCACAGGAAGTTGACGTGGAAAAGAAGGTTAAAACTGGGAAGAGGAAATAAAGGCTATGAATTAACTCCTCGAATTATGTTTGAGGAGATAGAGTGGGCACATAAACCGGAAAACAGGGTGAGACGGGGGGCCCGGCGGACGTTTTACAGCCTCCGGGAACCCCTCAGTTGTCCTAAAGAGACTCACCTGCTCAGGCTTCACGGTATAAATTACTGATTTATATTTATCTGTGCTGCATTTAACTGGTGAATGTTGTACAAGTTTATACGCCAATTTATGTTTGACATACTGATTTCATTTATTTTTTTAATGCTGTTGGCGTGCAGCTCCTTGTTAATGCAGCCTATCTGGAACAAATGCCTGATCTCTTTTTCAGGTGAAAACATGCATTTTTTAAAACACTGATGACTTTTTCAAGCCAAAGAATTGTTAAGTGTAAAACAGAACGCCGCATTGGGCAGGTTCCCTTCATTTTGACTATCTACTTGCTCCGTTTAACAATCTGCAGTGGCTTAGGGGTGCAAGTTAAACTCAAACCAACATCTACTAATCACATCTGATGCTGCTGCTCGGAAAACCCTTACATAATAAAAAAATAAATCCATCACGGCGAGCCAAAGTTACAGGAACTGGAATCAGATTTGTTCTGACCTTCTCCCTGCTGCCAAACAGCATTATTAAAACTGTGCAGTAATCTTGCTGTGTCAGAGTGTGTGTTCCTGTAATGGGGGGAAACGGAGGCTAAATGACCCGACAAAGAAAACCTCTCCACTAACAGTCAGCTAAAGTTGTGACTGCACATTAAACTCAGACCCACGTACAAACATGCGGCCTCTGATTTGAGTCCCCCCCCACACGGGACCCCACATGCGGTGAATCGACATGTCAGCAGAGCGAGATCCTTATCGCCCATCCCGGCTGCGTGCTGGTGCCACCGCACAAGAAACACAAGCGCTGAGGCAGGAGCGAGGTCCCATCGAGGGCTCAGATAAACAGGCAGATGTCGGAGTGCTGAGGAAGCAGGCTGATCCTGCAGAGGGGACAGGAACGGGTGAAGAGTCCAAAAGCCACAGGGTCGATCCTCGCTGACGCTATCGCGCTTTAAACAACCATCAGAGCACGCCAGTTACTTCCTCTACCGGTATTATTGTGCTTTTTTTTTTTTTTATTAGGGGCAACACCTAGTGATCATCATCAGTGTAAATGTGTCAGTGTTAATCAAACAGCTCATCTTTTCTTTATCTGTCATATTACAGTGGAAGATGTTCAAATTAAACATGACCAGAGTTTCAAATAGCGACGTCAGCGTATGTACAAATAATTCCTGTGAGCCAAAGCCTCAGGTTTAAAACTACTCTAAACTGGCAATTCTGCTCTGCAATTGGCTCTGTGTGATGTCACGAAGAGGAAGATCCAAATATGTTCATCTCCCCTCTGCCAATCAGCTGACTTAAAGTGAGGCTGGGGGAGGAGCTAAAGCAGCTTGTTTCAGACAGCGAGTGGAACTGAGCAGCGCCAATGGTGACGGAGCCTTTAAAGGCACTAATAATAAAATAGGGGGACCCTTTATCTTTTGATAATAAAACATTTCTTGGAATATATTTTAACGTGAGAAGCTTATAATTTTACACAGTCTAGTGCAGTACAACATGCCGAGTTACAAAAATATCATTACCACTTTTTCTTTCCCACTGTCGCCAAGCACTTGTTCATAACAGTCATCGTTTTAACCAATGATTGTTGGAGTATTATGCATATATATGTGTATATGAGGATTTTTATTTTTATAGTTCTTAGAGATCTTTATAGTTTTTTATGTGTACTGCTCCTGTGCAATTTCCCTTCGGGGATGAATAAAGTATATCTATCTATATCTATCTATCATTGTGATTGTTGGGTTTTCTCTGTTATTATTGTGGGGTCTTTATCTAACAATATGAAGCACCTTGAATCAATGCTGAGAACATTATTTAACACAAATACAAAGTAACAATAGAAACATCATAGTATACTACTTACATAGTAAGTATTTTAAAAGGAGATTGCTTTAAACTTTAACTACAGTTCAGCTTTAAACCAATCTATTCAATGAAAATGAGGCAGAGATAGTGGGAGACGTGGGAGTAGGAATAGAGGGCTTTTCTGTCCACAACACGCATCTTGCTGCCGGTCACGGCTTTCCTGCCGCTGCAGACTGAAACATATTACACATGTTACAGTCCTGAAGGTTAAAAACAGCTATAAGACAGAAAAAAAAAGAATATGTTTAAGAAACTAAATCTTTTAAATTAACAGCCTTTTTGCTTCACAACCAAAAAATAATTTAATTTACAATTTATCAGTTCAGAAGTAAAATCACAAACCAAACTGTGACAGCATTTACAATTTAATGTCGTAATAATGCTCATGAATTTGGATGCAATCAGCGGGTTTATTTGTGACTGAGCACCACAGTCTGGCCTCTGCAATCCAAACCCGAGGAGGGAAATCAAACCAATGAGCCATTTCAGGCCCAAACGCTGCTATCACTCCGATTGTTGTTAAATCCGACCTCCTCGTCTCTTCTGTTAGTCGCAGCCGGTGTGTGTGACAGCAGAGCTTCATAAATATGTAGAGAGAAAACAGTCAGATCTACAGTTAGAAAGAGGGAAGCCCTTGTATGGAGGAAGTTCACGTTGATTACCTGATCAGACACCAAAGGACAAAAGTCCAAAAGCCCCCACCACACCCCACGCGCCTCCCCTCACATCTCAGCAAAGCGCTAACCGCTGGAAAAGCGAGAGGAAAACAGGAAACAGCTGTTGAGGAGCGCCACGTCCCAGTCGTATTTCTCAACTCTCCTCACAAACTCGCTCCTCTCTGGACATCTTCCTGACTTTTTTTATGCTTTCTTCGCGTCTGTCACGTGGCACACATCTGTAGACTGTTAATAAAATGAGAGGCCTCAATATTTATCAAGGTGACAGTCTCGAGCATTAAAGCCGCGCAGGTATATTTTGTGGGAATCTGCCAACAGTACTTTAAAGCAGAGGTGGTTCCACGGATGGTTTCCTGCTTGTGTTTCCACTCAACTCCCCTGCTGCTACTTTCACTCGAGCCAAAATTCATGGAGCTGTACCACAGGCCATTTAGTCATTCTTTGTAACTGCAGTGTTATAAACTATGATGGAATAAATTAGAAGCTAAAGCTGACCAAGCAGATGGCACACATCAACAGATGTAACTGGGAGGACAGATTCCTCACCGATGTCCTCTTTGGATTTTCTTTGTTCTTATACACTAAAAATACATTTAAAGGAGTTACAATGCAACTCTTGTGGACTTAAATAAACAAATAAAATAAAACCCAGTGTCAGTGACACGTGACAGCTACCACCCGGAAACTGACATCTCCACCCAACGGATCGTGGTACTCCAACATCCTAAGAACAACATCCTGGAAGTACTGCTGACAGACTTGAGTAATGAGTAATTCAGTGCTAAAGTAGCTCTCCAAGGAGAAATCCAAAGTATTAGCGGTCACCACTTTAGAACATATTAATGTTAGTCTCACATGTCCCCAGAAGGCACAGCACATTATAAGTTTCACAGCAAAACACCACACAGATGTGTTTTGTACCACATATAACCCAAGTGTGGCACTCTGACAGGCTGTTTCAGTGCCTGGAGCTTTACATCAAGCTGAACGGGACACTCTGTGACGTCTAACTTTCTATATGAGCAATCATCTTACTTAGGATGTGAATGCAGAGTTTGTCAGACAGTGTCACAATTACAGAAAAAAAGTGGTAAATGTCTCCAATTAGCCAATATCCCCATCATCTGAGATGCATTCAAATCCATATTTTTTTAATTTTTTACTGGGCCTGAGAGCAGAAGGAAAGACCGCAGGATATGTAGTATATAGGTCACCTGCTCAACCCAGTCAGATATACCAGCACCCTTCAAGTCTATATTCTAACTATACCAAAGCAGATGAAGAGACATGATCACAGTAACACACACACACAACCTCTCTATTGATTATAAATCAGTTTCCATAATTCAGGATTATCCCTCTGCAATACATTGTCCAAGAGGTTTGGCCTGTGGGAATACGATCAAAGCTAATAATTACATTAGCCACATTAGAAACGAGCTTCCTCCAAAGGGTGGCTGACCTCTCCCGTAGAGAGAGGGTGATGAGTGTAGTTATTTGCGAGGAGAGTAGAGACGCTGCTCCTCCCCATCAAAAGCTGAGCTGGTTCGGGCATCTGACTAGGATGCCTCCTGAGTGAGGTGTTCCTGGCATGTCCAACAGGGAGGAGGCCTGGGGCAGAACCAGGACACGCTACAGAGATTATATCTCTCAACTGGCCTGAGAAAACCTCAGTGTTCCCACGGATAAGACGAAGAAGGTACCTGGGAAGCGGGAGGTCTGGGTTTCTCCGCTAAAGCTGCTGCATCAGCGACCCGGCCTTAGATTAGCAGAGGATGCACGGAAGGATGGATGGATGCACAGATGGATGCACGGATGGACTCACGTACAGATGGACGGATACATGGATGGACGGATGCACGGATGGACAGATATTAGCCATTTAAGTGGGATTTGTGGTTCTTTGTTAAATCCATGCAGTAAGTTGTGTCTGCAAAATTTTAGAAAAACCCTACAATGTAAGTTATGCTTCAACCTGCTGTGCGTTGAAGTGTAACTACATGTCGCTCCAAAGCAGCACCCACGATGACTGTGATTGGCTTGTGCAGTGCAATAGTTTCCTCCTCCTTGAATAACTGGAAGAACCGCTAACTGGTGCTGCAGTCGTGAAGCTGCAGAACAATGTAGGCACATCACACACAAGGATAAATGCCGGGAACTGTGTTGGCCATGGCACAGGTTACATCTTAGGCTTTACATGCTCAGAAGGTAGAGCGGGTCATCTACTGATTGGAAGGTTGGTGGTTTGACCCCCGGATGCTCCAGTCTGTATGTCAAAGTATGCTTGAGCAAGATACTGAACCCCAAGTTGCTCATCAACTCATCAGAATGGCTTTATTTATTATAGAAAATCCACCAGCTCCAGCTAGCATGTCACAAGTCTGGCACAGTCACAGAGACCTCCTCATAGCCTCAGACTGCTGCAGAGGTGTTCTGTTTCTCTTAGTCTATAAACACAGAAATCCACCTCCTGTTGCTTATCTATCAAGACACGATCACTGCAGGCCCAGAGGAATACGTCGAGGGTTGCTGTGTTTGTGTTTCACACTATTTCAAACTGGTGTCAGGCAGGAGCAGCATGGATTAAAGACACCAGCTCCAATGTCCAAAATGTAAACTTCAAACTGTAAGATACAGCTGATAAAGTCTGCAAACTCCTGCAGCATACGCCTCTGCCAGATCAAGATGGAGACCATCTGGTTTCAAAAGCTGCACAGAGTGAAAACACATTCTCTACCAGCAAATCCAGCAGGCTGGATGGACTGTGATGCCAGCTGGATGCAGTGGACACCTTCCAATGCTCATACCCGCCCCGATAGCTATACTTCCTAAAAATACTCCAAGAGTAATCAAGAATAAAAATCTGCACTTTAGCCTTTTTTATACTCATATGGCCTAAAGAAGTCTGCTCCAAACAAAAAATCTGATTTCAATGAGGCTGTGCATGTTTTCAATACAGAACCATTTGGAAGGATTTCTAAGAGGAAAAAGGGGGTTTGGGCGATTACAGTACATTCCTGTTTGGGATCAACATGAAGGCAGAAGAGCTGGAGGAAAGTTTCACTCCATTAAAAGAAGGATCTCAATGGGATTTAGCGTCTCACTTTCATAAAAAATATTTTTATTGCAGTAAAATTACCCCATAATATGAACATAAATGCAGAATATTAAAGTTCCTAAAAGTAAAGTACAGCTCACTTTTCTGGTCATCGGTTCCCCTGAAGTCTTTCGAGCTTTTTCTGGCTCAGTTTCTAAGAAGTTTTATGTAATTTGGCCTTTTAGATCCAAACTGAAAGTACCCAATTAAGTACCCACACAACCGCACAACTATCAACTGTTTAATAGTTTTGCCACAGAAGGTTAACACACCTTGTGGCATTAAAAGACAATGCAGACTGACAATAACCCTGCAAAAAAACACTTCTTTATTCATTTCAGCATCAACCTGCAAAGCACTGCTGTGGTCAGTTAGACTCTAAAGTTAAACTCACCCTAATACCTAAAAAAAAAAAAACTGCACAGATATTTGAAACCACAGGGCAGACTTTTACCACCTGATAAGACTGAAAACGTTCCTCCTCTCTGTGGGTAACACGACCCCAGCAGGGCAGCACCGCCCACTGCGACTCCAGATTTATTACGTTTGTCTTTTCTAGTGTGGAAAATGTTTTGAGAACCTCGGTAACTGTCATCATCGCTGCTCTTCAGACAAAACATTTAAAGGCGCCGCACTGCCAGAAAATCAGCCTTGAAAGCTTCTGATTTTGCACAGCAAAAACACAGTGACCTCTTTGTCACTTAGCTCATATTTACAAAGGAGAGCAGTGGTTGCAAACTAACATCGGCTCAAACAGTGACGAGGCATGCACAGTTACAATGTACTGTATGTTGTGAAGATATAAATATTGCATGCCTGAGTATCAGTATAAAGACAGCAAAGCTGGCAACTGTGGCACAATGGCTAAAATGTTATCACGGCTCATGATAGCTGAGGAAGTTGCTGAAAGTTCCTGCGTTGACGCCCCTTAAAACCTGCATTCTTTAGACTGGCCAGAAGGGGGCGACTCCTCTGGTCCCCCATATACCCCAGTCAATAGTTTCAGATCATATTGAATAAAACAGTTACTTAGGCAACCTCATCCAGCTGAGACCAAAGGGTTAAATCACTGTCACAGGTCGCAGGTAGCCGACACGGATGAATGATGGCATTGGAATTTAGACTAGCAAACAAAGCTGCCCCTGACATGCTGCTCTGAGAGCTAGACAGTCACATTCGCAGCATGTGATTCCCTCTGTGCTTCCAGCCAGGCTCTGGGAGGGTCGCTCAGTCCTCTGGATAAGCTTGCTATTAATCCACACCCCCACTGTCCCCAACCTTCAACAAGGCGGGGCCCCCCCATACAAAGAGCATGCTTGTCAGATCTGTGACATAACTCTAATCTAATGTTCGCCATGGAGGGAGCCTCCCTGTGCCACGACCGCCTCCTCCTCTGAGAGAGGCCTTGTTTTCGGTCACAGAGATGATAACTGAGATCCCAGGGAAGGACTCTGAGCTGTTATATAACCACCAGAGAGAAGGATGACCTCTGATGGAACGAGGCGTTGGACATCGCTGCCCTCACTCCAGAGGACGTGAGCCGGGAGAACAGGGAGGAGGAGGAGGCATTTAGATCTTTTTTCCTCAGCAGATTGAATCTTCAGTTTGACAGATAAACATTTTCATGAGAGCTGCAAACCTCTGGAGGCAGAAAATAAAAACAATGGATCGTGAGCTGAACCGCAGAGGCCATGAACCTCTGTGTGTTTATATTACAACACAAAACTGGCAAAAGTCAGTCCAGCTGACAAACTAATGCAGAGCAATATTTCCCAATTCTACAGAAATGCCTTTAAAAGGACATTTTTACACAATACGAGTGTCTCGTTTCAGCTCAGTGTGAGAGTCTCTCTGTCCTTCCTCTGTTCTCTGTGTGCACCTGAGCACACCTGGTGATACAGCTGAAAAGAATCAGGTGCAGTTCATCCTCCACCAGCACCAAGCGGTTTTAGCTCCTTTCCCCATCAAGCCTACTTTCTTCTGTGCCAGCTGCCATGGGGTGAGAGGCGGACCCAGACAGGTCGCCAGTCTATCCCAGGGTTAACGCAGGAAGATGGACAACCAGTCACATTCAAATGTAGATGCTACGACCAATTTAGACTCTCCAGTCAACCTCGCACGCATGTCTTTGGACTACAGGAGGATGGTGGAGTACCTGCAGGGAACCCAGGCAAGCACTGGGAGAACATGCAGACTCCGAACAAAAAGGCAGCAGATTCAAACCCAGGCGACACTTCTTCACATTGTAAACAATATTCATGACGTTTAATTATGTTCCCGTATTGTTTACAATTCATTTTTCTTAATGGAAACCTTTCTTTTGGGACCTGCCCACAGTAAGCCATATTTATTTATTAGCTTAGCTGAATTTATTGATTTATTTCACTCCATAGAGCCACCTTATTGTATCACGATCATGTTTTAATATTTAATTTTATAGTTATTGTTACATTTGCTGCATATTGTTTATATTATTACTCAGAGGAGCACCAACTGAGCTCCTGTCTTTTGCCTTTGTTTAGTCTTACTGAGCCATCCTGTTATAGGTCATCTTTGCCGTTTTGGCTGCTGTTGAACAGGAGGTAGAGTGGCTTGTCTACTAATCACAAGGTGCTGAACCCTGAGCAGCTCTCGATGCATCCTTCAGGCTGTTAAATGTACTTAGCACCTTTCCATTTACCGTTTAAAAAGTTCAAAACTTTCTTTTAATTTGGATTTTTTAAATTCAATCAAACTCAATTTATATATGCAGAGGACCATAAATGTTGTTGATCTAACTAAAGGTGTACCACAGGGTTCCAGTTTGGGAGGTTTTGTGTTGTGTCTATTTGTATATTAGGTTATAGATCTTTTACTTCATGTTGTATTTGTTGCATTTTTAACACATATTGCCAGGTCATCCTTGAGAATTTAACTTAATAGGGCTTGCTAGTTAAATAATGGTAAATAAAAAATGTTACTTCCATGGTTTAAATGACCTGTCGATAATTGTGATTTTCAAATGTGCTATAAGTGACTGTACAAACACATGCTCCACAGTAACTGTGAGTTTTGGGCTCTGACGCTGAGGTTTCTTCCCTCAGTGAGATTATCTCCACCTTACAGAAGTCACAAATTGCTTCCTACTGATGAAAGGTAACACACACACACACACGCATGCACACACACACACTGCAGTGATGCTACAAGCAAACAGGAGGCTGAGTGGGTTGATGAAGAGGATGATCTGCTTTTTACTGAGGACGCACAGGAAACCTCCCCCCTCCCCATGTATACATGTTTCAGCTGGGGGATTTGAAGTTCAGCAGGCCTGTATGAACATGAGGTCCAAACAGGGTGAGACCCTGTCCCAGTAAAAGGAAGAGAATGAGGCCGAGCGAAGCATTTCACCCCACGGTCAAAATAACAAGCCAAACCTGGAAAATCTGGTCTCATCTTTTCATCTGAGAAATGGCTTAAAAGCACTTCAGAGATGCTCTGCCAATAAAGCACTTAGCTGACTAACATTACAGTGCCTCATATTGTTTTACACAGTGATGTAGATCAGTGAGTCAGTCTGTAAGCAGTAGAAAGAAGCAGGAGGCTCTTAAACCATCTTCAGACACTCACTGTATCGTTTGACCTTCAACAAGTGTGAAACACTGAAGCAAACATCTCAGGCGTCCTTCATCTGATCTCATCTAGAAAATCAAAGACGAGGAAGGAAATACAGATGAAAGTTATTGACGTTATCAAAGTCAAAAAAGGAAAATCTAAAGTTATGTGACGCACATGAGAAGATAAAAAGCCCAGAGATTAGCTGAGGATCATCCTCCTCATCTCATTCCCAAAGGAGCTGAAGGAGCTGGACGGCCAAGACTATCAGACCAGTGTGAGCTGGTTTTAGAGGAGCTGCTGCTGTGTTTAGTCTGGCAGTCAGTTCAGGAGAGGTGCCAGTGCAGATACACAGAGAGCCCACTTAACATGGCAACACCCAGCGTTTAAATCTGACTCAGGGACAGAGAGAGAAAGCCTCTCATTAACTAACGTGGAGCTGGTGCTGAAGAGCAGTCTCTCATCTTCAGTCCACAAATCAGCCACCAAAAGAAGCGCTAATCACTGCATTCATAACCCTGCAAACATTTTCTGCAGATGAAAGGTCACTGAACCCGACTCCACAGCTCCACGGATGAACTTTAACCTCCTGTAAGTGTGCCTCCAGTGGAGGAAAAATCATTTCCAAACAGTATGAAATTATAGCAGGATACTTTAAATGATCTTCTGCATGTGAGAAGCCACGTTTAAGTGTGTTTTCAGGTGTATTTACCTCGAAGAAGTAGCGACAAAATCGCCATCCAGCAGCCGGAGCTTGCAGAAGAGGACGCCGTTGACAAAAGGCACGGCAGTGAGCTCCTCCAGGGTCAGATGGGTCTGAAACTTGAATTTCTTCTTTTTCACGAAGAAGGCCATAGTTTAACTCGCATAAAGCACTCTTAAAGCTACCACTAATAACAGGAAAATGCTGGAAAAACGAGGCTGAGCAAAAGTAAACGCCTTGACGCCGCAGATGGTTTCAGTCTCTTTTCACTAGAACTCTTTTCAAGAGGCAGAAATCTAAAAACAAATCGCGCGTTTCGGCTAAAGGTGTCCGTAACAGTGGAAAACTGTAACGTATTCGGTTCAAAAGTAATGAAAAAACCCGCCTGGAGACATTCCGGGTCCTCTGGCTTTCACTGCAGCCGTTCCAAAACATAAAATGACAGAAAAAGAACCTTGAGCCCGTTTTTTCCCTTTTCGGTACCGAGAGGAGGTACTTTGAGCTGGTAGCATCAAGCTAACGGAGAGTACAGCATGCTGCTTCCGGTTTGGACCTTTAGAACAAAATCTAAAACGTGTTCATGAGTCCACTGAAGGAGTCTTCAATCATTCCTGCTTCAGGCACCAATCAAACTACATCTGCATTATGTATTAATTTGACCATTATTTTCCCAATGGATTCATTAATAGCAAAGGTCAAGTTAAAGGAAATAATTCCCTCAAATTGTCTGTGAAAGAAACAACAAATGTTTGGTATATTTCCTTTAAACAATGAGGCTAAAATGCTTCACTGAACTGATCAATTAATCAGCTAATTTACTAAACAATGAAATAAACCATCTTGGGACAAAATAAGTATTTTTTTTAATCTTGTATTATTTGTGAAACTGAAAGTTAAACTAGACTGCAAAAACACAGATTCAAGTTACTCAGGAACAATTACTCATTTAATTATACATTGTTTCTATTTATTTAACTTTTGTGAGTAACAAAAGCAGAGATTAAACTTTAAAATGAATTTAAAAATTTAAACTATAACATTGCCAATGTAATAAAATTTTCTACCTTGCTGGAATATATGCTTCATGACTTTTTAAAAATAATTTTAAAGTTTAAAACGTTACTAGATAAAAATTTAGATTAGTTAAGTGTCTAGTTTTGACTTTAAAAAAAAAAACTGGCATAAAATGAAACGTTTTAATTTACTTTATGATTTATTTTGACGCTTGAATGTGAAAAAAAATCACGGCACTTCCGGTGTCAGACCGGTTCCCGGTGAGCAACTTGCCGAAACTCTTTGGACCTTCATGCATGCTGCAGCTTTCGACGTGTAACAGCGCCACCGTGCGGATGATGCCTGCAGGGACCTAGAATCCAAACAAATAAATGAACTTAAACGTGTTATTTGCATACCTACTAGCACCCACTAATTTGGCGTGGGTTAATTTAATCCTCTATTTCCTCAAACTGCAACAAAAAGAATGCATGTATGCATAGAGAAATGTCCAAAACATGAACAAACATTTGTGCACCTGTCACCTATTTTGATCATATGGTTATTTAAAATATTTATAGTTTCGCTTTGGCTGGATGGGCTCACAGCATTTGCTAATACGTTCTACAATTTAAGGAGTTTTTCAGATAATATTTAATTCTCTGGTTTCACTTGAACGGCAAAAATTAAATGAATAAATAAATTAGAGCTTCTGGAAGAGAATTACTGAGCCAAACATCGTGCATGGGTCTGGGACCTAAATGGTTTTGCTTGGATGTGCACATTTAAAAACTCCCTGATAGAGCTGTGGGCTCTACAAACTTTGAAAGTTAAAAATTAATTTTGCACAAATGAGAAGCTTTAAAGCTGAGGAACATTTTTACGCTCCACTTCTTGTTTAGTTTTATTTTCCATTTATCTGTAAATTTGTCAAATCAACGTCAGGACTTATCTGCTAATGTGCTCCGACTTCAGATTACAGGTGCACTTGTATCTGCAGCAGATGCTGCTCTCAGGAGAGTCAGTACCCAGTCAGCCAGCAGAGGGCAGCACAGGGCTAAAACAAAGCCAGCCTGTCTCTAAACCGTCGCTGTTGAATCTGCGCAGTAGAGATGAGTTAAAGATTGAAGTTCCAGGCGGAACCGTCAGTATGCCGCTGATTTACCATGTAATGGTGAAGTACAGAGAAGCATACTTCTTTGAATATTGTGGAGCGTATTAAAATAAAAGAAAAACACCTCAGGATAACTGTTTCCGAAAAATCTAAACTTGTGTTCCCGAGCAGCGGCTCAGACTTGCATTGTTATTTCCAGATTTTAATGTGGAGACGGCCTGAGAAGATGGTCTCCTGAGGTCAGGCTGGGGTCAGCCTGACAAACCATCGTTGCTGTTTGCAGGGTGCTGTGGCTGTGAATTATGTAAGGGGTGATGGTGCTAGTGCTGGTGTGATTTAAATCTTCACTTGTTTTTTGTAAAGTTTTTCCAACAGTCTTTATTGAATCATCACAAAATACATTAATGGTAAACAGGAAAGGATAATATCTGTCAATTCTAAAGTTTCATGTACACAAAAATAATCTGCTCCTCAGTAAGTCTTAAAATAAGATAAATAAAACCTCAGATGAACAACAACATGTGACATATTACATCATCCATCCTCTTCTGCTTATCCTGTTCCGGGTTTGGGGGGGGGGGGGCGAGAGGCAGGGTACACCCCGTACAGGTCA